>MQUG01000106.1:0-238402 GCA_007213375.1 Steinernema feltiae
TTATTGCGGTTGGATATGCTTTGTACGGTAGCACTTTGACTGTTCTTTGCCGACAATGGCCATTTTCGGCCGTTTCACGTGTTTCTGATGGCATGACAGTTCTTCGCTACATCGAATTAGTCTAGATTGGCCATGGAAACACAGGTTTGTGGCCATTTAGTCGAGCTGTAGATTCTACAGCTCAAAATTTTGATCCTGTGAAAACAGTTCACCTTAAAAGTCCATTTTTGTTTCTCGATTTTTTTTTTGCGTTTTGAGTTACTCAATTTTTTTTTTCGAATTTTTTCGAAGTTTTGTGCTTTGCGTCCATTCAAAACTCAAACTCAAAAATCATCGGCGTCACTGGGCGAAACACAACGTTTGTGCTGGCACAAACTACAAAAACTGTAGTTCCCCGACCGCGCCATGTTTACATCCAGCACTCCTCTCGTATTCCTTCTGCGTTGTCTTCCATCTTGCTATGGCTGAGAACACTGGGTACCTTGAACCCTCTCCAAATCGTTCTATCTTCTACATTTCAGGCACTTTGCTGGCAAAACAGTTGTCATCTCCGGTGGATCTCGTGGAATCGGCAAAGCGATCGCGTTGAAACTGGCGAAAGATGGCGCGAACATTGTGATCTGCGCCAAGACCGTCGAGCCTCACCCGAAACTTCCCGGCACAATCTATTCGGCCGGCAAAAGAAATCGAAGCTGCGGGCGGGAAATGTCTTCCTTGGTGTGGTCGATGTCCGTGATGAGAGCGCGGTGAGAGAGCGATCAGTGCTGCGGTCAGTAAATTTGGCGGCATTGACATTTGATCAATAACGCGAGCGCTATCTCGTTGACTGGAACGCTGGAGACGTCGATGAAGAAATATGACCTGATGAACAACATCAACACGAGAGGAACGTTCCTAATGTGAGTTCTAATGAAATTGTCGTTTATCAAACCGAATATCTAGTGCTGATAAGGGATTTTCAAAGAGTTCTGACCCAATTGAGACGAAAACAGCCTTGAGCAGTGATAATACCGCGTTGTTGCGCCTAGCTGATAAGTGTCTGTGCTTGAAGGTAACGAAGTAGTATTTTTGACCATCAGGAGTTCGACATCCTCCAGGAAGCATTTTTAAATTGTTTTTTATCGTTTATTTAGTTTTTAAGTTTACGGGCTATTTAGCGTCTTATTACAGCCAGCACTCTTTAAAGTCACCCCCACCTACACTGAAAGTGCAATTTTAAGCCAAATTCTCATTTAGGTCACAAAAAGTGCATCCCCCACCTCATGAAAGCCAAAAATCCGCACATTCTCAACTTGAGCCCCCCGCTTGATATGCGCTCAAAATGGTTCGCACCTACCGTCGCTTACACGATGGCAAATACGGTATGTCAATGTGTGTGCTTGGAATGCACGAAGAATTACGATCGGATGGAATCGCGGTCAACGCCCTGTGGCCGCGAACAACGATCCTGACCGCTGCAACTGGAATGCTCGCTGCTGACAATCAAGGAAATCGTTCCAGAAAACGACTAGATCAGTTGATATCATGGCCGATGCGCCTATGTCATGCTTTCCCGCATAGTCGCTCGTATACCGGAAATTTTGCTCTCGATGACGAAGTGCTCATGGGGGTTGGCGTCACTGATTTTGATCAATACGCAACTGATAAAAGTAGGTCAACTATGCGTCTCACGACTCTAACGATGTGATTGCAGGCTATCCTCTTGCGTTGGACATCTTCGTTGACTCATTTGCACCTTCATCTAAGCTGTAAATGAATGAATTTTGTAGAATGTAGATTTCACAGAAACAGACGTGGAAGGGTCTAGCTGGCTTGCACTTAAACAGCAGATAGTAACAGATAGTCTGCTGTCTTCAGCCATAACAAGCCGCGAGACGTGAGCTTTTGGTTTTTGGTCAATGCAATACGTGGGTGACCCTGCGGAAGGGCAATCGGTCGGCGTACGGTGGCTTGTTATGGCTGAAGACAGCAGACTATCTGTTACTATCTGCTGTTTAAGTGCAAGCCAGCTAGAACCCTTCCACGTCTGTTTTCTGTGAAATCTAGCATTCTACAAAAATTCATTCATTTACAGCTTAGATGAAGGTGCAAATGAGTCAACGAAGATGTCCAACGCAAGAGGATAGCCTGCAATCACATCGTTAGAGTCGTGAGACGCATAGTTGACCTACTTTTATCAGTTGCGTATTGATCAAAATCAGTGACGCCAACCCCCATGAGCACTTCGTCATCCGAGAGCAAAATTTCCGGTATACGAGCGACTATTGCGGGAAAGCATGACATAGGCCGCATCGGCCATGATATCAACTGATCTAGTCGTTTTCTGAACGATTTCTTGATTGTCAGCAGCGAGCATTCCAGTTGCAGCGGTCAGGATCGTTGTTCGCGGCCACAGGGCGTTGACCGCAATTCCATCCGATCGTAATTCTTCGTGCATTCCAAGCACACACATTGACATACCGTATTTTGCCATCGTGTAAGCGACGGTAGGTGCGAACCATTTTGAGCGCATATCAAGCGGGGGCTCAAGTTGAGAATGTGCGGATTTTTGGCTTTCATGAGGTGGGGGATGCACTTTTGTGACCTAAAATGAGAATTTGGCTAAAATTGCACTTTTCAGTTGTAGGTGGGGGTGACTTTAAAGAGTGCTGGCTGTAATAAGACGCTAAATAGCCCCGTAACTTAAAACCTAAATAAACGATAAAAACAATTTAAAAATGCTTCCTGGAGGATTCGAACTCCTGATGTCAAAAATACTACTTCGTTACCTTTCAAGCACAGACACTTATCAGCTAGGCGCAACAACGCGTATTATCACTGCTCAAGGCTGTTTTCGGTCTCAATTGGGTCAGAACTCTTTGAAATCCCTTATCAGCACTAGATATTCGGTTTGATAGACGACAATTTCAGTTAGAACTCACATTAGGAACGTTCCTCTCGTGTTGATGTTGTTCATCAGGTCATATTTCTTCATCGACGTCTCCAGCGTTCCAGTCAACGAGATAGCGCTCGCGTTATTGATCAAAATGTCAATGCCGCCAAATTTACTGACCGCAGCACTGATCGCTCTCTCAACCGCGCTCTCATCACGGACATCGACCACACAAGGAAGACATTTCCCGCCCGCAGCTTCGATTTCTTTTGCGGCCGAATAGATTGTGCCGGGAAGTTTCGGGTGAGGCTCGACGGTCTTGGCGCAGATCACAATGTTCGCGCCATCTTTCGCCAGTTTCAACGCGATCGCTTTGCCGATTCCACGAGATCCACCGGAGATGACGACTGTTTTGCCAGCAAAGTGCCTAAAATGTAGAAGGTAGAACGATTTGGAGAGGGTTAAGGTACCCAGTGTTCTCAGCCATAGCAAGATGAAGACAACGCAGGAAGGAATACGAGAGGAGTGCTGATGTAAACATGGCGCGGTCGGGGGAACTACAGTTTTTGTAGTTTGTGCCAGCACAAACGTTGTGTTTCGCCCAGTGACGCCGATGATTTTTGAGTTTGAGTTTTGAATGGACGCAAAGCACAAAACTTCGAAAAAATTCGAAAAAAAAATTTGAGTAACTCAAAACGCAAAAAAAAATCGAGAAACAAAAATGGACTTTTAAGGTGAACTGTTTTCACAGGATCAAAATTTTGAGCTGTAGAATCTACAGCTCGACTAAATGGCCACAAACCTGTGTTTCCATGGCCAATCTAGACTAATTCGATGTAGCGAAGAACTGTCATGCCATCAGAAACACGTGAAACGGCCGAAAATGGCCATTGTCGGCAAAGAACAGTCAAAGTGCTACCGTACAAAGCATATCCAACCGCAATAAAATCGCGCCAAGACCTGTGAAGTTCTAGGAAATGTAGGATCCCCGTTAACTCTTGGTGGGGGTAGACGAAATTTCAGAAAAATCGAAGAGGGGCGATCTCCGTGTCCTTTTAAACCAGAAATACCAAGCAATGTCACTTACAATCAGAGCAATTGCGATTTCTCCGAAATATTGTCATAGGGTTACTGTCATTTGATCGGAGATTATGCGAACTGTTTTCGTGGTACGAGAAGCGAGTGCATCAAGCTAAAGATGGCCGTAAGCGCAGAGAGACTCGCCTAGTTTGAAGCAAAAACGTATTTACAGCAACAAACAAAGCAACAGTTATAATTCACTCTAGCGCTTTTATCCTCAGATTCCGGTCCACACTTTGCAGCGGACGTTCTCTTCGGGTTTCGGGTACATTTTGCTTCCGCGCTTGCAGTTGAAGTCGCGACCGAACGCGGGAATGTCCTGGACGACTTGGTTGGTACGACAAGAGCCAGGAGCGTGAGGATTCGTCAGGAGCTGTCTGACCTAAACCTCAAATGTAAGATCGGAAGCGGAAAGGAAGGACTGACCAGATTTTCAGGCGTCTGTTTCATGCACCACGAGTGACCGTAGGTGATCCAGAAGATCTGGTTGGGCGTGTAGGCTTGCATTGGCGCCGGTAGCCGAGGCTCCTCGAAGCCGCCGTTCATCTGCTTCTTCCAGTTCTGGTAGGCGTTGTAGGCGGCCTGTTGACCTCCGAGATCGGCGAGGTTTTCTCCCTGGGTGGTGGCTCCGTTGGCGCAGTGGACCGCGCCTTCCTTCACCGGACAGCACGAGGACGAGAACTGCGAGATGACGCACTGTGCCATGTCCTGGAATCCCTTGCGCGACGCTTTGTCCATCCAGCCGCAGTAGTCCCACGTGCAGTTGCTGAGCGCTCCCTCCGGGCCGAATTGCACACCTTCGTCGTCGTAGCCTAAAGCAGCCTATAGAAAAAGCTCTAAAAAGATAGGAAAAACCATGACTAAGCTCGTGTCCCCCTGTTCCGCCCTGACCGGCAAAGTTGTAGGCCTGCGGGTAGTCGTACTTGAAGTAGGGCGGATTGAAGGCGGCGTAGGGGAACGTGATCGAGTTCCGCTCGGGTTGGTACCACGCGTTGACCGTCGAAGGCGACGAGAGGAAGTTCTTGCGGTCTCCGTACTTTGAGGTAAACTTCATGCCCACTCGTCCGATGTTCTCGGTCGTCTGGTAGGCCTGCTTGAGGAGCTGAAGGATTTGCCAGTACTCAATAACTGTGTCGTTGAGGATTGGCGCGTAGAGTTTGTTGTAGTCGTCCTGGTCGTTTGCTTTGTGCTCGGAGAAGCTGAAGAAATCAGGCCAACCGATGTTCTGCAAGAGGTTCTCCGCCTTGTCAAGCGCTGCGCTTTTCGTTTCAGGAGTCATCCATGTCAGCGAGCTCCACATTCCCTTGAAGGCGTCGATCACGAGCGCCGTCTGCGAACTGACGTTCTGCCTGACGTTGATGCGTTCCTTTTCAGGGATGCTGTTGATGTAGACGTAGCCGGGGCCGTAGACCATCAGGTTAGCCGCGTCGTTTACGCAGTCGACGATCGTCGAGTTCACCGGCGACGCGCTCTTCGCGTTCATCTTGTTGAAGAAGTTGACGTGCGCGTCGCGCTGCGCTCCGCCGATGAAGTTGGCGCTGTCCTGAAACAGAAAGGGAGATTCGGTCGTGTACAGGGAGGAGTTTCGCTCACCTGGAGCAAACGGAGAACCACAAAGTTCACGGCGGTCTTGATGGAAAACTTCTTTCCGTCGTAGACGCCTCCTGGCCGCGAGAACAGAGCGTTCAGAGCGGCCACGTACGTGGGCTGCGCCACTACAAACGAGTCAGTCTTGCTGTTTCCGAGCAGCAATCCATCAAAGTAGTCGCTCCAGGAGACGCCTGCGTAGACCTTGTTGAGATCGGCGACGCTGTAGCCGTTGTACTGTTGACGGTAATTACGCAGAAGGTCGTCAGGGAGCATCGCGGTAGCGAGTTCAACTTCAAACTGCACGAGCTCCTCGAGGTCTTCGGGTTCGGGCGCGGGAGAGTTTGTGAGCTTGGCGAAGAGCTGAATCTGCTGCGTGACGCTGTCCAGATACTCTTCGAGGTTGTTGAGGAACTGCGGCTTCACGTAGTAGTCGCGCGCCATCATGAGTCCGCCCTGGTTGAGATACAGCGCCAGCTCCGCGATCTTCTGCTCGTTGATGGTGGAGGATGCCTGGAAGAGGGTGGGCACGTTGTGCACTCCCTCAAGGGTGCCGACGGCCTTCCAGAAGGCATTGGGCGCGATTTCCTTCCAGTTGGCGGTGATCATCGGCATTCCACCGAACAGATCGACGATGAACTTTTGGACGTCGGCGGATTTGTCGCCTTCGTTCTTCACTGCGTTCGAGATGCACGCGTCGATCACCTGTAAAGGGACGATTGCCGAGGGGATGCGGGCGGATTCCTACCTTCTGTGTGATCCGCTCCGTCAGCCTGGAATTGGCGTTGACGCCCTTGAGAGCTTCGTAGATGCGATTGTTGACGATCTGCTGCGACTGATCGTAGACTCCGATGCGAGTGGAGCCCTCGGGAATCTGGATTTCTTTCAGATATGTTCCGCACGTGAACTGGTAAAAGTCGTCACAGGGATCCGCAGTTTCGTCCATTGCATCGTGGAGAGATTTGGCGACTTCCTGGAAGGCGGAAGAGTTTCTGATGACGGGCGGAGATGTCGGGCTTGGCGGTAGGTTGGTAGGAGCGATAGTCGATGTCAGCGGTAGGTTGGTCGTAGGGCTATGGTGGTCATGCTCTTTGCCAAGGATGATAATGTTCAGCACCAAACTGGCGATTGCGACCCCGAGGGTCAGAATCAGCAGCGCTGAAGACGTATCAAATATCAGAATCCGTCGACGAAAGGAGAAGGGAACTTACCTACGGAGACCTTGTTCACCAAGTCGGCCATCTTCGAAGCGACCGAAAGGAACTCTGAGCAGCAAAGTGGCGGACGAGTGGCGTTGCGTACTTCCCTATCAGCAGAAGCACCGACTGATAAAGCAATCCCCTTAGACTAGCGCGCTACAGTCGGGCTATTTCCTATTTCCTGGTTTTATAGACGCAAAAGAAATGCCTGGAATTTGCATGCAAACAACTTGATTCATAGGTTGCTGAGCCACCGCGTGATTGCTTAATCATCATCGTTTGCTTTGAAAAGCTCACTTGAAGCTAATTTGTGTGCATCTTTGGTGTCCGACAGCGATCTTTGGCCGTTATCAGTTTGATGGATTAGTAGCGAAGTAGCGCTCTGTTGCAGAGTGATTACAACGGAAGGAATGTGGAGATGCCGTCATCACTATGACGGCAAAATGTTGATCGGCGAATTGAGTCATCGACGAACATGATGGAATCTGATGTGAAATGCGATTTTTGGACTTTGAACAGACTTGAGGGTGCTCTAACCAACGACTGCAAAAGTGCATTCGTAGCTTGCGTTCTTATCGCACAGGCGATCGGATCACGGCGGCTTGGAGATTGCGTATCAGACGCTCGCCTGTACCGTCGGCGGTTGGAACTCTGAGTTGTTGCAGTGACGAAGCAAAAAATTGAAAAATTGAAAATGAACAGTCGCGAAACCGCTCCCAAGACACATCGTTTTGGGAGCTGTTCTTGTCATGCAGTTCCGGAGCTCAGAGGGAGTCCTTTTATCTGATGGCCAATCTACGACCGAATAAACTCCTTATGGCGGCTGACCGTGACGGGTCTTGTGGTTCCGTAGGGAGATGGCGCAATGGAATGTGATAATTTCTCGGAAAGTGTCCATCCGACGGATTTACAGCGCTCGTCGTTTCGTTCCGAAAATCAGATGGAGTCTTTTTATCTGAGCTGACCGAATGAACGGCTAACCGTTGTGGTTCACAAATAGCCCGATGTGAAGGGTGCTATCAGATAACTGATCCTAAGTCAGATAGCAAGCATAGCAGCTCTCCTGGCCAACTCAGAAGCCGTGGAACAACAAAACTGCCGTAGTCCCATCCACTCCCTGAGCGTCTCCGGATATCAACCGAACTCAGGATCCTGTGATATCCCCGTCATTCGAAAAGCTACACTTTCCGAACGTCCAAGATGTTCCCGTCGTGGGCTTGCATGCATTGCTTTCATTTCCTCCGCTCTCGTCGTTCCTTTCGAAAGCGGCCATCCTTCCAGAGTTTGAGTTGCGCTCTCTCCTGAATTCGCAAATTCTCCGACGACGCGTCGCCAGTGGACCATACGCCACTCGATCGTCTTCTACAGACGATAAATTTCCTAAGTTTGCGTTTGCGTTGTTCTTTCTTTGCCGTCGAGTCATTTCCGGTGGCGCTGAATTCAGAATCCGTCTGCAACTCATGGACAAATCGAGACTGAACGCGTTCAGCGGACTCAGCGAGATAAGTACTTTAGCGCCTATTTTCGAAACAATGCGAAATCCATTTTCATTCACGAAACTATTGAAGTGCTACATTAAGGAAGTTTCTCGTCAACAATTCAATACCCATGCACTTGAGCTACGCAATTTTAATTAGTCCAAGCTTTGTCCGCGCGCTGTCGCACAAATTTCCAGTCCGATTGTTTTCGCGACTAAAAACACTCCTCCACACAAAACGAGTTGTTCATCTAGGTCATGCTACCCTACTGTACGGCGAACTTCACTCTGAGCAGAGCTCCGAGCGGAAATGAAGCCTTTGACAGTGGTGGTTTGGACTTGTCCATCTACTTGGGTGTCCTCTACACACTCCTAGGCTTCATCATGATTCCGCTCGCTATGCTCGTTCTATCAGTCTTCAATCAACCGCTACTCTTCAAGCACTCCTGCTACAAACTGATGGCTTTGACAACAGTGCTCGACATTGTGAACTTGATCAACGGCATGTGGATTAGCGGAATGTTTGCGTTGTTGCGAATTCATCATTGTAGCCACGGCGTTTGGGTTGCGCACTATTCACAATTTCTAGCTCGTAAGATCGTTTAAAGACTGTTTTCCGGCTTAGAAACGTGATTTAGTCGTATGGTACATGTACTCTGTTACCAGTGAAATATTGGCCTTCAATCGGTTACTTGAGTTTTCAAACAGAAAGCTGGCGTTGTTCCTGTTCGATGGGAAACGAACGTATTTGTGGCTTCTATTGGTGTTTGGCTACCCGATCCTGTGTTCAAAGCTCGTGCCCGATGCTTTCTACCACTACAATCCCTACATCGGCGCTTACTATCTCTTCCGAGTGAACGGAGAACCGAATGTAGTGCATATAATCAATAATTTCTTCAAATTCGGGTTTATCACCGTCTGCTACTCAGTAATGCTAATTCAAATTTTCGTCCTTAAGCGGTCGTCTCAGTGGTCGCCGTTGGAGATTAAAGTCTCCATACAGCTACTTGTCATTGCTGTCCTAGCCGATGGCGCCTCTTTGGGCTACATTGCAGCCGCCTATCTACCGTTGAGTCCAAGTATGGCCAAATACGCGAGTACATTTGGACAGTTTTTGTGGTTCTTTGTTCACGGTAGGACGTGGATTTCAAATTTTTAACAAGATCAATTGTGGATTAAGGCGGATCAACAATAATCTACATTGTGATGAATCGCAATGTCAACCAGCGCTTCAGGAAGATCGTTTCCACGCGACTTTTGGCACGGAATGGTGTGGTCCGTGTTTCGAATGCGGTCAAAGGAATTGCGAGTGTAACGTGAAATGCCATCATTGTACAGCTACAGTTGCAATTACAATTATTGTCAAAATCAACTCGAGCTACGGTCGCTAAAGGTCGCATGCTCAAACTCGCGAATGCACCCAAAGCTGACAGCGCCCTCTGTTTTCAATAGGAAATTCCATTTTTCGACCAATCCGTTGTCCACGGCTGCCGGAGTCTTCCAAACGCGTTCATTGGTTATCATCGCACCAACTGTGCAGCAAACAAGCTTTGAAAACGCACAAATATCCAAAAATGCGCACCAAAACCACTCTAAACAGAGCAGAGCGGTACGTGTCATCTTGTCAAGTTGCCGGCGGCCCAAGTTGTCCTGCTGGCATTCCCTTTCGAAAATATAGGGCGCTGTCAGCTTTCGGTGCATACGCGAGTACGAACGTGCGAAATTTAGCGACTGTAGTTCTATTTGATTTCGACAATATTCCTCGTATCAATAGATCTTTGTCGCATTTGATCGAATCGTCGCCTCTCTTGTGATAACGGTCGAGTCCGGTAAACAACGAAGACAACCGATCAGACGATGAACACGATGTAACCGCAACACAGATATAACAACATCCGGCAATGTAGGCAATAGGATTACGATAGAGCGAAAGGAGACACAAGAGGCATGCGGGGTTCAATTGACTTGGCTCCGACTGAGATGGTCAAGACTGATCTTTGGTTGGAGTGGGTAGAGCGGAGCTGAGAGTGTCGTCAGGCCATTACAGCTATGTTACTGAAAACGAACAAAAAGTTGAGTTGAGCGAGCACCTCGATCGAAAAATGATGACGTTTTAGTTTTTCTCGGCCATTCAGCTATTTTTCTGTGTTATCACTGCCTTTCAAGGTCATTTTGAGGTCGCAAAGGAAGCTCATGCCACCCATAACGCCTAATACGGCAAATTGTGACTACGAACAGTCAGTTACACAAGACAAATCGTGATGGGCTGACTTTGCTGACCAGCTATAAGCTGGTCAGCAAAGCCTTGTCAGCCGACCTCACTCCATCAAGATGCTTCTGTAGGCTTCTGTACTACAATGCATCATTTATCGTTTAACAGAAACTACGAAATCAGAGTAGCACAGAATTGTGAGGCACTGATCACTTCGATTCGAGCTGTAGATGCTGTTCACTTGCGACCCCAACCGTAGCCACCATTGCCACCTCTTCCACCGCCGTTTCCACCGCCGCCTCCGCCTCCGCCGCCGCCACCATTGCTACCGTTACCACCATCTTGGCCTTGTCCACCGTATCCCCAACCGCCGCCACCGTTTCCACCTCGTCCACCGTATCCCCAACCGCCATTTCCACCTCGACCGCCGTTGTATCCTCCGCCGCCGCCACCGTTACCGCCATCTTGACCGCGTCCACCGTATCCCCAACCGCCGTTTCCACCTACTCCTCCATTGAATCCTTCGAATCCCTGTTGCGGGAATGCAATGACAATATGAACTGCGATTGCTAGGAGCAGAATCACCAGATTTCGCATGGTCACTAAAATAATGCACTGTAGATGAAACAACAAAATACAGAGGAGGGCAACTCCGACCTCACTCCATCAAGATGCGAGCGATTCCGCGCCTTTATACTCCAACAACCGGGAACCGGTATGAAGCAAAGTGAAAGTCAATATTGATGGAAAAAGTGAAATGTTAGTTGTTGAACACCAGCGATGGGCCAATATTTGATTGAATTCCGTGCACCAAGTGATCCTAAAGTGAAGCTTTGCGCTAGCCAAATGTAAACAATGCCGAAACAGTGTTTGCACAGTGAATGCACTATTGGAACGACAATAGTTGAAAACCAAATTGACTCTTCCCTCCACGACGTTGCAATCGGAAATTTTGTAGGACAACTGGGATATAAGATATGTTAATGGGGAGTCCTAGAAAATCGTGGCTTCTGAGCGATTGATTGCGATCTCATGTGCAGGATACGTTCGTACTTTGACCGTCAAAACAGGCCATTTTTGCGTAACCGCTCAAGCTCGATTTTTCATCGTTTCTCACCCACATAGCCTCCATCTAGACCAATTCGAGGTCGCAAGAATCGCTCATGCCATCAGAGTCACCCGAAACGCCTGGAAATAGTCAGCTTCGGCAATTGACAGTCTAACTACGACCGTATCCTGCACATGAGATGGCAATCAATCGCTTAGGACCCATGATTTTCTAGTGAAGGGTCGATTTGGTGTGGGAAAACAAAGTTTTGAAGCGGATAACGTTCTCTTTTCACCACCAGCTCATTCAATGATCGTCGAGCAACATCAAGGTTCTTTCTTTTCATATTAATGAGTTGAAGGCTGCTTTTTTCTGACTCACCGCACTGTCCTAGAACTCTCGCATATCTTCAAAGACCAACTTTGGCTGTTATTGAAGAGCTTGATTTGATTAGCTCGTTTCTCAAATGCTCCCCTACTGCACGGTAAACGGCACTCTGAGTCGCTCGCCTAATGGTACTGAAACTCTCGATTATATCGATTTGTCCACGTACTTGGGCGTGATCTACATCTCGCTTGGATGCATCATGATACCGCTCACTATGCTTGTCTTGACGGTCTTCACCCAACGTCCGCTATTCGTTCACTCGTGCTATAAACTCATGACTCTAACAACTCTGCTCGATATCCTGAACATGATAAACGGGATGTGGATTATTGGCTTGTTCTCCCTGCTCAAAGTGCACCATTGTAGATACGGTATCTGGGTTATGTACTATTCACAGTTCATCGCTTGTAAGTCATCGAAACTAGCCCCAAAACACCACTTTAGTTGGCTGGTACATGTACTCGATTGCAAGTGAAATCTTGGCCTTGAATCGTCTTCTTGAATTTTCGAACAAAAAGTTGGGATCTTTTCTGTTTGACGGCCGGCGAACCTATTTCTGGCTTCTGCTAGTGGTCGGCTACCCGACTGTATGCACCGTACTAGTTCCTGATGCGGCTTTCCACAGTAATCCCTACACTGGAACCTATTATCTCTTCAGATCAAGCGGAAACCCCAATGTAGTTCATCTATTCAATAATTTCTTCAAATTCGGCGCAATGACGCTCTGCTACGGAGTGATGCTGATCTCGATGTTCCTCCTGAAACGATCGAGCAACAAATGGTCCTCGTTTGAAATCAAAGTCTCTATTCAGATGGTCGCCATAGCTGTGCTCGCCGACGTATCCACTCTGGGCTACATTGGGATGGCCTATCTACCGTTGCCGCCGCACGTGAAGAAATTTGGTGACACGTTCGGACAGTTCTTGTGGTTCATCCTGCACTGTGAGTTGCTTCTACGTTGCACGCAATATCAACTCCAATTTCAGGCGGATCAACTGTCATCTACATTGTGATGAATCGCAACGTGAACGATCGTTTCAAGAAGATCGTTTTGAGACAAACCGCGACTTCGAAAAGTTATGTCATTCGTGTAGCCAAGCTTTCTACCGCAGTCTCTAGTTTTACCACCCTTTCTACTTCTGCACCATCCGTGAGAGGTGCCTGATCAACAATGTCCAGCGCACGTGGCAGGTTGCAGCAAAGTTGAAAAGTTAGGCATTTTGCTGAAGCACTTCAGACTCGTGTACGTGCCAGCAGGACTGGATTACGCAATAAAGCAATTTTTTACTAATATAAAAGCTTTATTTGACAAACTTTTGTTGTCTCTAGAATCTCTAACAGTTACAGATAAATTAAGGGAATCAATGTTCGGTGGGGATTGCCGGAAGAACGGGTTCCACGGGAACTTCGGACGAAGCAGCAAACCGTTTACTGTAGATTCCGGTGCCGGAAACCATACGCTTGCGGCGTCCACAGCCCCCGCCGCAACCTCCGCCGCCTCCTCCGCATCCTCCACCACCGCCTCCGCATCCTCCGCCGCCTCCTCCGCAGCCTCCGCCGCCGCCACCGCATCCTCCACCGCCGCCGCACCCTCCGCCACCTCCTCCGCAGCCTCCGCCGCCGCCACCGCATCCTCCACCGCCGCCGCAGCCTCCGCCTCCTCCGCATCCTCCACCGCCGCCGCCGCAGCCTCCGCCTCCTCCTCCGCATCCTCCACCGCCGCCGCCGCAGCCTCCGCCTCCTCCTCCGCATCCTCCACCGCCGCCGCAGCCTCCGCCTCCTCCGCATCCTCCACCACCGCCGCCGCAACCTCCGCCGCCTCCTCCGCAACCTCCACCGCCGCCGCAGCCTCCGCCGCCTCCTCCGCAACCTCCACCGCCGCCGCAGCCTCCGCCTCCTCCGCATCCTCCACCGCCGCCGCCGCAGCCTCCGCCGCCTCCTCCGCATCCTCCACCGCCGCCGCAGCCTCCGCCTCCTCCGCATCCTCCACCGCCGCCGCCGCAGCCTCCGCCTCCTCCTCCGCATCCTCCACCGCCACCACCGCATCCGCCACCGCAGCCTCCTCCGCCACCACCGCATCCGCCACCGCAGCCTCCTCCGCCACCACCGCATCCGCCACCGCCACCGCATCCTCCGCCGCCGCCGCCACCGCAGCAACAACCTCCTCCGCCACCACCGGCTCCAGCGCCGCCTAACCCAGGAAGGAAAAAGGCATGAGCCAGAGGGAGGCCAACAGCAAATATAAGGACCAGGACCTTAAACATGGTGCCTGAAACGAATCACTAAAAGACTGAACAAAGCAAAGCGAGTGATGATCTGCGTCTTCCGTCGAAGCATTTATACCATCTTCAAACAATGCGCAGGCATGCTCAGTGCACAAAAACTGGTATCCTACGATCAGATTAGTCAATCCAGCGCTGTGTGCAAAAACAGGATATATAAACATTCCGTAGATTGTGTCGCCGCAACGCATCAATTAGAGAAATGTATCAGTGGGATTGGTTTCAACCGCATGGCGCGGGAGTTGCTCTGTTGTGAAATCGCAATTTGCGAATTGGGGCAGATGTGGACAAAATTAAAAAATTGTAATCTGTGACTATGGGTATACGATGAAACCAACAGCTCTACCACCCAGGCCGCAGGTCGAAAAATCTTGGTGCAATTATATTTACTGAGGCTAGTCTCGCAAGCTAACAAAGACGATGTTCGGATCATATCAACAAAAGTACTATACAAACGAATTTTTACAGTTTTGAGCCATTTGATCTGGCCTTTCTGATCGCTTCCGCTTCATCTCGTAGGAATCTGCGAAGGATTTTGCCGGAAGCCGCTTTTGGAATCTCCCTGATGAACTGAACGCCTCCTTTCAGCTGCTTGTAATGAGAGACTTTGTCTAAAAAATCAATTTTAGTCAAAAATTTAAATGTTTAACTGACTTTTGACAAAATCCTTGACCATCTCTTCCGTTAGACTCTCACACGCTTTGACTACAAACGCCATTGGATGTTCACCGTCGTTTTCATCCGGAATTCCTATCACTGCGGCGTCCGTGATGTCAGGATGAGTCAGGAGAATGTCTTCGAGCTCAGCAGGAGGCACTTGGAAGCCCTTAACCTTGATTAGCTCCTTGAGCCGGTCGACAATGAACAGATAGCCTTCTTCGTCAACGTAGCCGACATCTCCAGTATGAAGCCATTCCTGATCATCAATCGTCTCTGCTGTGGCCTGCGGTCGGTTCAAGTAGCCCATCATTACCGTAGGACCTTTTATGCAGATTTCGCCTCGTTCGCCGTCTTTAACCTCTTTTCCAGTGGCAGGATCGATCACCTTCATTTCCATGTTTGAAGTCAATTTTCCTGCGTTTCCAAACTTTTGTTTCTCGCCGATGTGGGCAAAATGTGAACCAGCGGTGACTTCTGTCATACCGTAGGCTAAATCATACATGTTACGGCTCATATCATCAATTGCTTCAGCTTACCTTGAGCAATGTGCTTTACACTCGGCATTTTCCTCATGACATCCTCGCATATCTCGCGACCAGCGGGTGCAGCTCCTGTCATAACCACCAGCACACTACTCAAATCGTATTTTTGAGGAATTTCGTGTTTAGCCAGAAAGACTAAGATCGGTGGGACCACTTTCAGGAACTTGATCTTAAACAAGACGTCATTCTGCAAGGTACGAGTGGCCTACGGTACCTTGTATTGTTGAATGCATTTACAAAACGTGTCAGGAGTGAATTTTGACAAAACCACGCCAGTATCACCCTGGAAAGCGCCAAGAACGAGCACAACGAAGCCATAGATATGGTAGAATGGAAGAACCATCAAATCGTGGTCAATCTTTGACCCGCTCAGATAAGGATCGAGCTTTGGATAGATTCTCTCATTGAAATGGCTAAAAACAGCGGCAATTTTCACTTGGTTTGCAACATGCAACTCACCTTTTGACCTGATTAATTTGAGTGACCATATTACTATGACTTAACATGACTCCTTTGGGTGCTCCGGTAGTTCCGCTGCAGAAGACGCTTTAGGAACGCTTGTCAACAGAGATGAATACCTTGAGTACGGTAACAAACAAACGTCGCGTTTGACGTCAATGTCGATTTTGTGAGCGTTCAGATTAGGTTTAGTCGCCTTGACCACGTCGTACGAAATCACCCCGAATGGAAGGTTGTCGAGCTTGGTGCCACTGTTCGGAATGACGATGATTGTCTGATTGCGTAGTCAATGCACACTCTTCCTAGCTTCACACACTTACCGTAATTTTAGAGCACTTTTTAGCGGCCTCCAAAACAGTCTTCAAATTGGTTATGTGACCGAACACAACGGTCGCTCCGGAGTCGACGAATTGTCGCGAAAGCTCGACTGAAATTGGCGACAAATTGATAAGTTCGAACAGCAATGGTCTACGGTAGCTTAATACTTCTCATTGTCGGATTAAATTAGAATGACGCATTCGCCTATTCGCCACGGGAGCCTGCGATGGTGTGCTCATCTCTGTCCGTCTGTTATTTTAACGGCGATTGAGGATAGCGTTGAAATACTTGTTCCACGATGAGTAAGATCACAATTGTCAATAACAAATGTAGAGTAGGCTTTTCTGCGCATCTTTTGCACCCATTTCCACGTCAATCCGTAAAATTTGAACAAAGCTATAACAATTCCTTGTAGTGAAAAAAGAAATCACCCCTACTTTGTTCAGATTCCACAGATTGGTGCGGAAATGGGTGCAACAGACGCAGAAGAGCCTAATCAACATTAATTATAAGAACATGTTCGATTTTACTCCTCGTGGAACAAGTATGCCAACGTTTTCCGCAGTCGCTGTTGAAAAGCAACAAAAATCAGACAGATGTACAGAGAAGACCACACACATGGCGCGTTTCGCACCCTTTTCGAATGCGTCATTCGATTTTTTAATTTAATCTGTCAATAAGCTAGGTTTGTCTACAACTGATCGAGTTGTGCTTATTTTTAACTAGAATTTGGCGAGTTAAGCTAGGGGATCGAATCGATTTTAATCTGACAATAAGCAACTTTCAACACTCAAATTTACTCACATTCTGTGAACGCAGCGCTCGCTCCACTTATCGCACCGCCGGAGTGCGAAATTCCAACGCAGATCGGCAGGTATTCCACACAATTCGGGGAAACCACACAAGCAACATTACCGTGACCGAAGTTTCTGCTTCCGAGAAACGCAGCGATCGATAGTGATTGCGTGTAGACGTCAGAGAAGGACAGTTTGTGGCTTGGATTCTCCCCATCGATCTGAAAACAACTCCTTTTGGTGATCAACACCCTGTAATATCATGATGGAAACGTGCCAAAGCAGGGATGGTTGGCTTCTCAACTGCATGCTTCCATAGAGCTCCCATCATGACCTCAGCGAAAGGTCGATTACCAACCGGGACATCGGGAAATAGCGATTTGATCGGCATCTAGATCTACAAACAGTGAACAAGTGAATGGAACTGGAAGGAAACACACAAGTATGGCGAAGAGAGAAGCAAACACGCGCGGCCTCATGTTGTTGTAATCACAAGATTTGTAGTCGCAAGTTGCGCCAAGGTCAGGCAAGGCAACTCTCTAGCGTGGGTTGAGTGAGCAAGAACGCACCGATAATACAGACATTGGAGAGAGAAGCAAAGGGTTGCGCGTTCAACAACAACATGAATCGAATGTAGAGGTTTGAGTTATTAGCGAACGTCCGATGGTTCAGGCAAACTGAAAAATGCAGATTTTGGCTGAGCATCAAGTGGTCCGACAGAGAAGCCTGATTTTGTCAAACTCAGACAACCCGCAAAGAAGACAAACTCAACAATAAGCCACCCGTGTGCGTAGCTTTTAAACGTTGAAATGAGGAAAAGCATGTCATATGTTTTACTTTTTCTCATTTTAACAGACGTAACAGACGGTAGGGCGTCATGACATTTCCGCGCAGACCGTTGCCGCGCAACCATTACCGCGCAACCGTTACCGCGCAAACCGTTACCGCGCAATCTGTTACCGCGCAAACCGTTACCGCGCATTCCGTTACCGCGCAAACCTTTGCCGCGCAATCTGTTACCGCGCAGACCGTTACCGCGCAATTTTGTTAACAGCGACATGAAGAGAAGAACATGTTACAAAACATCTAAACGTTGTTCTTATTAGGTTAGAAAACCCTATCTGTGCGAAGCTTGAACGCCCTACGAAGCCTGGCACGCCAGGAAACTAGGCTAAACCACTGAGCTAGGCCTAAGCTAAGCTTAGCGCGAAGCCTGGTAAGCCAGGAAACTAGGCTAAAACACTGAGCTAGGCCTAAGCTGAGCCTAGCGCAAAGCCTGAACGCCCAACGAAGCCCTGTACGCCAGGAAACTAGACTAAACCACTAAGGCAGTCAGCCTAAGCTGAGCTTAGCGCGAAGCCTGAACGCCCTACGAAGCCTGGTAAGCCAAGAAACTAGGCAAAGCACACTCGGCTATGCCTAAGTTCAGCTTAGTGCGAAGCGTCATCTTAGTTTTAGCGCCGGTTTGTCAAATAAATAAATCGAAAGAAAAGCAGTAAAAAGTTTACCGCGCAAAACTGCGCTCTAAATTGCGCGGTAACAGATTGCGCGGTAACGGATTGCGCGGTAACGGAATGCGCGGTAACGGTTTGCGCGGTAACAGATTGCGCGGTAACGGTTTGCGCGGTAACGGTTGCGCGGTAATGGTTGCGCGGCAATAATTTGCGCGGAAACGTCGTGTCACGAGACGGTAGATAGAGAACCACGGCTGGTTAAACGGAGCTCAACATCACGACTGACTGGTTGTATAACTTATTATCTACAATCGAAGATGGGAAAAAGCGTTACGTTAATGACAAACGGCTTTTGATTCTCAAACGGAAAACTTTCGTAAGGTACACAGGTATACGGTAAAAGGTATACGGTAGACAGGAAAACAGTAAAAAAATTTCAATTTGAAAAGTTTCCAAAAAAAAGTTCTTGAGCAAAAGTTGCTGAACAAATTCAAAAAATCTATTTGTTCCCACTTTATCATTGCAAACTGGCCAGCGCTGGTCAGTTTGATTCCTTATTACACTTGATAGAATGTTCTGGAACATTTCTTCAGGAATTCCGTTTGAGACCCAATTGGTTCAAAGAAGTGGCCAGCGCTGGCCAGTTTGACAGCAATGACACAAATTTCAATTATGTACCGGGTCGTGTTGGAATGGTACATCATTTTCAGTTCTCAATTAGCTTCAATTTGAGGTGTTTCAGAGAGGACGTCCAAAGACTTGTTTGGAATAAATTTCAAACGCGGACGTTAAAATTTAAAAATGCATTCACTCAAATTTATTCATTCACAAAAAAGTTCATTATAAATGCAGTCAGAATGAACTGGATCATCACCAAAAAGATACATAAATTTTGGAATCTAAAATATCTCTAAAGGGTCAAAATATACTTATTTGTATTTGTAAACGGAGCAAGCAATGGATTGTTTTACAGCAGTAACTTCAATTTCAATGTTTGGCAGTAAAAATTTTTTTTTAAATTCACTTTAACGGGTAAGAGGTACCTAGTCATTTGCTAAAATAATTAATAAAACTATTGGCAACAATCCGATGATAAATTGATTAATGCAAATATTGGTGTCTTGCGTTTGTAACCCAACGTGATGGCCATCTTTGTGGCTTCAAAACGCATGGAGTCAAATCTATTGCTTGTTGGCAAAGAGCACATGGCGTGGACTTTTCTTTAACGTTTGATGTTTAGCCGTAGCGTACGTTTCATATTATAGTTGAAATCTACTTGCAGCGTAGGTTTGAAAGCAATGTATATGGTGTGTCAGCAAATTAAAAGCATTAAAAACCGGTGTGCATTGTTAGCTGTGTGACGAGCAATTGTATGATTTATTAAACAACTCATTGAGATTAATCGTCAAACAAATTGAATCACTGAGTTGTTCGGTTTGGATTTCTCATTTAAGCGAATTCTTTTTGTCGTAGTTCCACTCACTGCGGGCAAGTTTGTTGTGACGTGGAGTTCACAGAAAATCGAATATCAAGAATGCTATCGGAAGAACACACCTCATGAAAGCTGAAACAGCTAGGATCTCCACCCACTTCTGAACGTCTCCATCGGATATCGGTCGCCTTTACCACTCGGAGTGTCTCACACTGTCTCACACTATTGATAAGTGGATTAAAGTGTAATTGTACTCTCATTTCCTGACTCCTGCCTTCTTAAAAGTAAACAGGTGAATGATACACAAAGACAATTGAATTGAAAAATCTGAATTTTCTTGTTACCAATGAATGAACGTGGATTGATATTTCTGACTATTTCCCATGTTTACGTGCGCATTTACACCCCCACTGTACTTTTTGTTCTGAAAAGAGCCACAAACATTGAAGCCAATATTGGAATTTTGAGTTTTGAGTAACTCACAATTATTTAGAATTTTCAGTTTTCAGTTTTTTTAATTTGAGTCTTGAGTTTTGGGTTCAGACTCAAAACTCAAAATTCGACGGCTTCACTAGCGACAAAGCACATAATTTTAACCTATGCGCGGAGAAACCTGGTTATGGCAATATTTGTTTCTCCATTTCCAGGGATATTCTATGTGTGCGTGGGTCGAAAATTAAATAATTTTTGGTTTAACAGTGTAACATCATATGAATTGAATAGCATAATGTTGGACGAATACGTAAAGTTAAACGGCGAGATCCGATGAGAGGTCACGACCTGGCTGGAACTTCTTCGGATGACCAGGCACAGGCTTTTGTGTCTAAAGACTAGACTAATGAGTGGATGGAACTACGGCATCCTTGTTTTTCCAAGGCTTCTAGGGTGCGGGCGTTGGCCAAAAGAGGACTTGCTATCTGACGTAGTATCAGCTGTTTGATAGCACCCTTGGCCTCCATTTGTCCTGAATTCAGACTTTGCCCAAGAAAACAAATGAGACATTTCTATAAGTTTGAACCTATTACGTATTCGCATTGTAGTTGCCAGTGAAATATTATCGCTCACTGGCTGCTGTGGATTGCTACAGCCGCCTTTTGCTAGCCTATTCGCATGATTCAGGAATGTTGTTGTTGGAATGTTGTAATTATTTAAAATTGTGTTGTTGTTTCAGCAAAAACACTCACATCAGCTTTCAAAGTAAAGAGTTTGATTGAATCATTTCAATTGAATGTCGCGAGTTCCGTTTGCCGGTCATTCTCTGTTGTTTTGTCTGAAAGACTGGAGAGATCATTTTTCTTTAAAAACTCGTCAGGTTTGGAACATTTTGATCGCACTGTGATCTTTCATGTTCTTGAGGCGAAGCGAGGTAAGCGATAGTTGAAAATCACCCAAATAACGCGTTTTCTGATCTGAGAAATGAAAAGAACTTTCACTTTGACGCTCACAGAGTTGGAGTTTCCGCAAAAGCGAGATTGAAACAAACTGTTCGCTACTCTGAGGCACGATTGGGCGCCTCACCAAATGCCCTTGTCTGTACGTTGCGCTTAGCACTGTTCGGTATGTAAACTGGCACTTGGCTCGCTGTGCCCTTCGAACCTGGCAAGCCAAAGAACTATGCTAAAAGACGGAAAGGCCGTCAGCCTACGCTGGGCCTAGCGTGCAGCTTAAGCTTAGCGCCCAGTTAATACAGACCCTTCGAAAACTGGATTTAGACATAAGGAACGTGAATTCATTTCAACAGATATGCTACACTTATTAGGCTCAAAGGTCATGTGTGACAAGAGCAGGTCAACATCGAGTTTTGCGTGAACTGTAATACAATTGTAGCGTTTAGGTGCAGTTATTTCACTTCAATTTAATGTCATGTAACGCCAAACAGAATCAAAAACCGCTGTGGCACCAAACGTTCGCGTAGGCGGTGAAAATTTCAAAGTAATCCGCTCAGAATGCTTTCTGTTTTTCTGGTGAATTGGGAAATGACTACATTTGAATTATAGTGAAATAACTGCACCTAACAACGCTTACATTCTATTACAGTTCACGCTAATCTCGATGTTGACCTGCTTTTGTCACACAGACACTCAATTCATGTGCACTTTGTACATGCTCAGTACATAAACCTTCAGTGCCTAAAATTTCACACTAAAAATCGTACTTCAGAGCGCTACATTCCATTATTTCATCGTGTTTGCGTTTGCACTTGGACGTTCAATGCTTCCTTATCCACTCTGATCGTGCTTTTCTGAACCAATCTTTCTTATTCCCTAACATTTGCGTCGTTATCATCCTTATTTCGAGTTTTCGTATAGCGTTCAACTTAGAAAACGTCAATTTCGCTTACCGTTGCTAGTTACTCAACGCTTCAGACTCTAATTAAACACCTGGCTGACATTTTTTATGTAATTGGTCGATTTTTTCATCGTTGGCAATAACATTTACCGCCATGAGCCGATACGACAACGCAACTGCACTTCGATTAGTCAACGGCTTGTTGCCCGAACTGGTCTATGGTCTGGAAATTGGCTTCAGTGCTGTCGGCGTCATTATGTTGACCTTTGTTATTTTGTTTCTCATCCGCATCGCTCCATTTCATATCAACTTTCGCATTATAATCGTCGATTTTTGTATCACCTACGCCTGTTGCTCACTGATAAGAATTGTGATTTGTGTGTTCTACTTGCAAAGAAGGCCAGAGGAAGAACCGTCGGGTGGGTTGAGCCGCGAACTGAACATCTAACGTTGCAATGTTTAGAGAATCCAGCCTGGATTGAGGTGCTACAAACAATCAGAGACATCTGTATCTACGGCGATGGACTGGACCTTTTTGCAGCTTTTGTTGAGAGAACGTTGGCTTCATGTCACGCTGACAACTACGAGTTGAGTGGACGCGTCAAACTTCCTATTGTTTTGCTTCTACTGAAGGTAAGCTGAAATTTTAAGTGAACAATCTAATTTTGCTCTTGGTGAATAAGGCAATGTTGTTTTGAGTGGATAGGTTAGAGATTGCAGCTGTAGAGCCACATCTGCTGACGAAACTGCGACAGTTAGCTTTGGACCCAAATTGCTGCATTCTTGAACATTCTATACGAAATATTGAGATCACGGAGCCTTTCTCGGTCTTTTACTGGTTATTTGGACCTTACTTGCTGCATACTGACATTTTAAAATCGGGAAACAACAAACAAAACTCTCAGTTGCCCGAAAACGCCAAAACATTGCTAATAGCGTCCCTAGTTTGTTTTCTCGGCGGTTACGGTGCAAAGCTATGTTTAACGGTTCTCTTCTGTACGGCAAAAAGCGGCCATGACATTATAACCACGCGCAAAACGGTGTCGGTACAGTTTCCCGCTTGCATCAGGACAAAATAAGAAGATGAAGGGGAGGATATCGACAAGAACAAGACCGAAAACGGAGGATAGCCGTAGGTGGCAGCCTGATGACTACGAGACCGAGTTTCTTAAGTCAATCGGTAGTGCTTAAAAGTTACGCGACAACTATCCGCCGCCAAGTCGCCTCCAGGAGAACTCGCCACCGGATAAGTCGCCTCCGGCAATTTAGTTGTCCCAGATTTGCATTTGCCATCCCCTGTGTTGTAAGTGCGAAGCCTGTACGTCCTACGATTCCTGGAAACCCAAAAACTAGACTAAAGGACTAGGGCCGTCAGCCCAAACTGAGCTTGGCGTCCTACGCAGGGTGGTAAGTCAATAACTGGGCAAACCCCGCCGCAGCCCTAAGCCTAAGCCTAAGGCAGTCCCAGGATGGTTAGCCTAGAACGAAACCAACGCTTTCCATACGTAGCCTGCTATTCGAGTAAAATTCTGAGTGCGACTTGGTCCTGTTCCGTTTTGGCCACGTTCTAAAGTCAGACTTTACCACAAGAATTCGACCGATCATTGTTTTTAGCACTTCATCGCCACTATCATCGTTATTTTGTACTCGCTTTGCATCTTAAACTCTATCACACCAAGCATCTTCATGACTATTCTCAACTGTATCACAGTAATCGTAAGTTGAGCAATTGAGCGTCGCACCCTGATCGCCCTCATTTCAAGGGATTTTTGCGGCTCCGCTTCGTCAATCGTGCCAAATACTGCATGGATCAACAGTCCAGTGCGAGTAACGCCACCCTCAGTCATCGCTATCAACTCTCGGAGAATATTCGAAGCTATCGCTTTCTTATTCCGGTCGCAACGATGGTGATGATTGGGAGCTGCTTTGGCATTGTGATTTACGTCTCGATCCACTACATCAACAACTTGCTCTTCCGTTCGATTATGGGCGAAGGATTCAGCGTGATGATCTCGGTGGGAACGACAGTAATGCCTGTAATCGCAGCAGTCGGATACAAATCGCTCTGTGGGCGGGCGAGGCGCTCATTCAAAGTGTCCTGGTCGAAGAGAAGCTTCTATCGATTACGTCCGGGGAGAGTTGGGGCAGCTAAAGAGGCTCAAGACAGTTCACAGCTGCGCATTCACAACGTCAACGGCGAAAATCTGATTGTTAATTCACAGCAAATGTCCGCTGTTTACTTTACTCAACTGCAACAGCAGTGGAATTAAATCCTACAGTAATTTGTGTAATTTTTATGAACAAGAGCACGTTGTTCATAAAATTGAACGTGTGGATTCTGTTTAGACTTCTGCCATATTGAGTACTGTATTCCCGAAATGGGGTCCGGATGAATGACACAATATTAAAATCTTCTCAAATAAACTTCTTGTAAGTGGCTTTTGTAGGTGGTTTAGGCTTTGTGTCAAGCTCAGCTTAGGCATAGCTTAGGGTTCTATGGTGCACTTGGCTTACCAGACTTCGCAAGACGAAACAGGCCTAATTCAATTCTGTTATCGTGGTTTTACAACATTTCGGTAACTGACACCTCGCTAACAGACTTCGCTTAATAGTCCTGCATCCTGTGAAGCTTGGCAAGCCAACAACTAGACAAATCACCCTAGGCTATGCCAAAGCTGAGTTTGGCGCAAAGCCTCTAGCGGCTTGCGAAGCTTCCTCTGGCAAACTTCTGTTGCTGAATTGTCCTTGGTACGGTTATAGTAACTGCCTTAGGCTTTTAACCTAGTTCCTGGGCCTCACAGGCTCGTAGGGGCAATAGGCCTGAAACGCATTACTTTATGTCGTTTGACCGGGAGCTAACCAAACCAACCAGCTCGTCTCGTTCGATCCATTTTTTGCGGAGTTGGTTGAATTTTGGCGGTCTCAAACCATCTAGGCTTGCTTCTCTGTCTACATATGCGCTTAGCTGTGAGCCGCGAATAGGGAAGAAGACTTCCACTTATGGTTGGGGAAGACTGCTTCAACGCTATACCCGCAGCTCCAGCCAAAGTTCAATTTAAGGCTATATAGGATAGCCCAGCCAAGATGCATAAGCTGAAGTCTCCGCTGATGGCCTTCACCGAATGAAAACAACAATTTTCACATAAATTCTCTCATTATTATCAAAAGCACAACAAATAAATTAACAGAAACTGAAGACACGCAATAGGGCGGAGTTTATAACAGTAGAATTATGCGTATTTTTTAGAATTTTAACCCAGGAACCCAGAGATATTCCCACCGGGGTTGTGCAATCTATGCTGATTACCAGCAACAAACTCGATTATTAAGGATGGAATCACAATATTACCCAAAAACGGTATTAAGCCTATAGTACAGAAGAAGAAGAGGAGACAAAGAATTTGGAAATTCGATGAGGGAGGATCATATGTAAAGCTACAGATCGTTGTGACATGGCTAGGAAGCGCCTATGCGAGAGAACTACGTATGTTGCAAAGATTAAGCGGGGAGCTCTGTCTTCTGTGGTATACTTTCATCTACGAGCATAGGGTCATATTCCGCCGGTTGACCGTCGTCAACAGCCGTCGGCACAGGCACTGGATCGTCCCGCATGGAGTGAGCGAAGAATATCAGCGTGCAGATGAGCAGAACCATTGCGATGAGCTGAAATTGAGGAATTTGCGGGAATAATGCACATTGTGCGCAATGTACCTGTCCAACAACGCTGAACGCCAAAAACAAATCGGCAAGACGTTTGTTCTGATAGAGCATACAACTTCCTTGCTCTCCGGAGCAAGGATCTTCATGCTGTTTAATGCATGAAACATCGAACATCCAGCCGAATAGGACTGGAGCGGGTATGGTGCCGATGATTCGGACCAAAATCCATTGGATTCCGAGCGCGAACGATCGTTCCGCGTAGTCAACAGTTCTGAAAAGAATTTATATAACTTTGAAAGTTATTTCAAATCGATTCTGAGCTCCTAAAGGAGACAATTTAGGGAATTGGGGCAATTTATAAAGGTCTAAAATTAAAAAAAAACCAAAATCGAATCCATTTCAATTCTCAAAATCCTAGGGCATAATTTGGAGCCCGGGCACAACCATCCAAGTTGAAAATCACTCAAGCTGACGTGTTTTCTGTTCTGAAAATGAAAATAATTTCATTTTGGCACACAGAGTTGGAGTTTCTGCAAAATGGAGATTGAAACAAACTGTTCGCTACTATGGGGCGCCATCGGTTGAGCGCCGGACGATTGGCCGCCTCAACAACGGCCCTTGTCTATACGTAGCGCTTCTATATGCCTATACTGGCAGGAATGTGGCCTGGCAGACGGCTCACTGAGCCCTACAAAACCTGGTAGCCACAAAACTAGGATAAAAGACTCAAGTCGATTGTTCCGTTAGACTATGTCTAAGAAGTTCCATTTGAAAATGTTTGTAAAGAAATTGAAAATCTCGTTAGTTTTGCCTAAAGCAGAGCAACCTAATTACTAGCGGCCTGGCTGACTAGCTTTCTGGCTTCAGAAGGTTATCGTGAATTTAGCCTTTAAACTCTTCAAAATGCATATTAATCGATTGACGACGTTAACATCTTTGTATCGTTTTTGACGTTCTTCAAGCAACCAATAACGCAATAACAGTCATCAACATCGCTGTTGACCCAACCTCGCTCACCTCAGAATAACCGAAATCAGCGGAACGCCGACCGCAAATGCAAAGAAGCAGAACGGCGCGAAGAGAACCAGAAATCCAAAGAGTCCAGTGCATTTCGACTCGCAATAACCATTCTTAGCGCGGCGAATCGTTCCAATCCCTTTGTCGCCAACACAGGTGCAGTTGAAATAGTCCTTAAAACAGAGGCAATTAGAAACGCTCAACTAGCTCTCCTGCTTCTCACTTTCGTGGTCGGATTGTATTTCCCATCGCAACCAGCATAGCACGGCGAGAAGAAGACAATCTGCGCTCCGCTTGAAAGCTCTGCGCAAACGGGATGATACTCGTCGGCAACACAATCGCAATGGCTGTTGCATTGCGACTTTAAGGTCGGCGTTCCAAATGGGTCCGTGTAGTTGAAGGCGCTGTTTGAGGGATTCCAGCCAAAGCCCTCTTCGGTGGGGTAGTGCGACTCGATGCCGGCCAGCTCGACATGATCGCAGTAGATGAGATACATGGGCGAGAGGCACAGCGAGATCATCAGCAGCGTGATGCAGAATTTGACCGTTTTCGCGCAACTCAAGCGGAAATGCTGCACCACGAATCCACTGAACATGGTGCCGATTCCGGCCATTGGCACCATTACGCAGCCAATCAGCATGTTCGCTTTGCTTGGCGCGACGCCAAACTGCCGCTCCAGATATTTGGACATGAACGTCGACGCTCCGGCAATGATGAGGCCTGAAAAGAAGAAACGGTATGGTCATAAACGGTGCTTAACTATGCGAGCGAATTGACCCAAATTTGCCGCTCCTTATAAGGTGTTTCCTTCAACAACGCATCAGCCAAAGCCATGTTCATCCTATTACTCTCCCTTCTCCTCGCCTCAGCGTACAGTTTCCCTCTGTCTTGCAACAATACCGTACTCCCTGACGCCTCAGAAGACACCGGTAGGTCTAAAAGCTCAGTTTGGCTCTAATCGGCAATACTTTTTAGATAATGTGCCTCGTTTTAATCCCGAAAGGTTTGAGAATGTGAAGCAGGACTACATGAAGGGCGCTTGGAAGCCTATGCCCAATCACCCGTATCCATATCCGCCACCTCAGCAAGACTGGTGGCAGCCTCCTCCTCCTCCTCCTCCGCGCGTTTCATACGGATATGATCCTTCATATTCCGGTCCTCCGCCAGAGATCGACTTTAACGACGGTGCAGATCATCGCGGCTATTACGGTAGAATGACCCGTTACCGCTACGGTGGATACGGACGAGCGGGCACTGTAGGCTACTATGATAATGACGATGAAACACCTCAGCCCACGCAGTCAACAGCCCGTTATGACTATTATACGACACCCGCTGGGCCGATCTATAACCATTGGTGGTGATTTTGAGTAAATTTCGTGTACTGTAAAGTGATCGTGATTTGAGGTTATGTGAGCCTAATCAGCTAATCCCTGTAATGTTAATTAAAATGTTTCCTACCGTCAACAGCCATAGCCAGCGTGATGAGCATGTAGGACCCGTTTGAGAGGATACGGTAGATTGCGATAGGAATGTGTCGTACGTCAAGCCAAAGCGAGTACCAAATTGGGCCTTTTGGAGTCTGCAACGCTGGCATCGATTCTGCGATTGCAATGCTGGCTATTTTCTCTAAAATTCAATAATAAAATTAATAAATCGATTTAGCGAAATACCGTCAACTTGAAGCATTGATCCACAAATGACAGCGGTTTTGTTTGACGACTGAATTCCACAGCATTCTGGGGTTCGTTTCTTCTGCCCTGCCATCGTCTCCTCTTGCAGACGAGTCCGATGCCATTTCAGCGATTCGGGCAGCACTTTGGGCAAACTCAAAATGGGGAAAACGGCGAGAAGGGCGAGAATGCTTGCAATCTGAAAGCCGAACCACCAAGCGCCAACCCACTTCGGGTCGGATTCGTCGATATTCGCAAATCTGAAGAATTTAAAGTAGTAAACAGTTGATAAGCTCCGATGAATTACGCTTGTAATCGATCGCTCTGCCAGAAATCGGTGTGGTATTGGAGGAATGTGCTCGAGGCGAGGAAGCCAATCGCTGGACCGAAAATGGCAAAAGCGTAGAATACACCTGAATCCAAAGTGTTACTAAAACAAGCCAAAATTCGTTGCAATACCAAGATAGAGGGAAGACAGCGCTGATCCGACATTTTCATCAATATACGAAACTCCAATTGTGAAGAGCGGAGTGGCGCCGATTCCGTGAAGAAAGTGAGCAAAACAGAAGAGGAACACGTATCGAAATGTACCCGGCTGTAACAGTGAATTGAAGCTTCAGTCAGCCAGAAAAACAGCGCGCATACCTGATTTTCAGGCGAAGGACAGGTAGCGCGAAGTGCTTCATACGACGGATCGGATCGATTACCGGTGAGCGGATTGACTCCCAAGTGACAGACGCTCAAACCGTTGTCGCTTTCGCCGCTTGAAGTGTACGCGTCCGAGATGAGATGTGGAGTTGTGAACAGGAAGCTTCCGAGCGCCATTAGACTCAGACCCAAGCCGAGCACTAGCGGTTTGGAGTGACGGCCGCCAAAGTAGCTGACTGGAATGCACAGCAGCACGTAGCCAAAGTCATAGAACTGAAAATTAAAAATTTAGAGTTATTAATCGTATTTTTCTTGAATTTTTCAAGTTCTGCCAGGCGCCTGTCTAGACATTTCAGAAGACTAGAAACGCGCCAACACTATAACTAGTTTTTTCACATTACCTGCATGATGCGGCCAATTGTAGAGGTGCTAAACTGAAATCGACGCTCTATCGTCGATATCGTCGAGGGCACAAGTCCGTTTACCAACAATCCCTGCACTGTGCAGAACCAGCACATCCACAAGAGCATCCAATTGCGCGATGAGAACCTTTGCAGCCATTTCGGTCTCCATTTTCCCATTCCCAACTGCGATTCCTTGGCCATCACGTTGATCTCCTTCTCAATGAGCTGAAGATGCTGCTGCTTTTGGCTCTCCGAATAGGACGCCCAAGGCGCTTCTCGTTTTGGGGTTGTGGGGAACGGCGGTCCCGACGCGAATCCATTGGTTGGAGTGCCGCGGTGGTGTCCGGGCACAAACTGCAGCTTCGGCTTGAACCTCGCTGGAGTGTTTTGATTGGAAATCGATCCGTCTTCCGATGGAAAGTCGCAAACTGGTACTCTGCAAGGCGGGTGTTTACAGCAATGAACTTGGCTTGTTTTGTTGTTTCTCTATTTTTAGAACAAAATCGGTCAACGCGCCAAACATCGACCGGAATCAAACCTTAGAAAAGTCAAATTTCAAATTTAGTCGTCCTTGGCAAACCGTAAAAAACCAGAGCAAACAGCGATGACGCACCGGCACACAGTGAAAACCGGAACAAACAAGAACTCACCCATCGGGATTATCGCTGTCTCGTACCGCCAACTCTTCCGAATTTGCATTTGAGCCACTTGGGAGCTGATAATGCCAGGACGGCGGCAAACTCGCCAAATCACCGGGAACAGAGCGCGTTTCCGCGCATTGAGCTCGATTCACAGTGGTGGTGGTGGACGGCGAGCTGCTACGGTGTGCATCGTTGCCTTCGGACATCTATTGAACAGTTGAGCGCTGTGGGCCACGATGTAGAGAAGGTCGTGCGAAGACGAGGAAGCAATACGGCAAGATGATTGGTTCAGCTTGCAAACACCTCTGACTGTGCGGGGTTTTTGGTGCACTTTCTGAAATGAGAAAAGTATCGATTAAAACGCGTAGATTTGAGGTAAATGGCGCACGCATCAATACAGCGGATCACTCGAGAGCTCGAGTTAATCGATTGGCAGTTCAAATAGGAGAATTTTTAGTGTTGCAGTTTCATTAATGAGATCAAACAACGCGCGTTCATCACAGACTAAATTCAGTCAGTTTACCGGCCAAAGCAACAGATTTGAAAATCTACAATATTCCTTAACAGATCAACTTATTCAAACCAAACATTTAGACATTTTTAGGCGTTGCTAGGCGCACAAACGCCATCTGAAACTAGAGGAGCAAACTCCCGAGCCTCGCGTTGAATAGCGCACGTACTCGAGTATTACACGTCAGAGTTGAAAACGTTGAAAACAACTCGGTTTCCAAAGGTTAACTAGCGTTCGAAAACTTGATGTCCTTTTGGGCGCGAAAACAATTCTAAAACTCAACGGAACGCTCTACAAAACAGGTTTCGCAATAATTCACGCACCGAACAGCAAACGTGACAATAGAAAACAGTCAGTGATAGTGCCAATTGTGTACACCAAGGTAGAATAAGGCAAAAACAGGGTCAAAACGACAGATTTTCAACTCTACTTTACACTTTTCGCTAGCGTACAAAAAAGGAAATAACATTCCTGAATGTGAAACTTCACCGAATCGCCGATAGTAGCCGCGTTATTGCGTTGCAGGCAAGCCAAACAGCAAGCGCGCTGGGACCGCTGTGCAAGCGCAACGCCACCGCAACTTATGCAAATAACACATGTTTTCATCGCCGCCGCTCACACATCTGTTTGCGTGGCTACATGAGAACTAGCGCCGTCGTCGTCGTCGCTGCCGCAGTCACCGCCGCCGCTCCAGCCACCGATTCTTATCAGTTGCTGTGTGTATGATGAATAACGGTCAGCACATGTGTTTGCGTTCGCAGAGCGGCGTTAGATCATCTTCTGATGATTGGGCAAGAAGTGACATTGACTGATTGAAGCGCGTGCCGCTTGCCGCGTGGACGACGAGAACGAAAACGTTCTGACCTTGCACTTGCGCGCGTGAGGATCAAGTTGGTGATTATGGATGCATAGTTTGCATGCGGCCGTTGTCTGTCACAACACCAACAACAGTAAACGGAGATGAACGTTCAGCTTCATTAGCTTGAGTGAAGTTACTTAGATCGAAGAGGACAAAATCGTACAATTGTAAGATCGACTCATCGTGCAAGATGCTGAAAACATCAGGATTTTCATGTGGAACCAAGTAAATCAAAGCTAAACAGCTCATGGTTTGGTTTCATCATCACCTACATTATAATGGCTGAAATTGACTTATCTGAGGTTCCTGGCAATCAACAATTACTAACTAAACGATATGTATTCACGACAACTGTGAATTTCTAAACGCCACGTATTGACCGCCCAAAACATGACCTTTCCGCCCGCTGTTTGCTGTAGGTTGCGGATCGCTGATCGTTTGCTCGCTTAACCAGACCAGACTAATCAGGTGGCAAGAATTTTTGTAACGCATTGCTAAAGCATTGTGCGTTCTTTGCTTGCACTAACTGTGGCATTTAGAAGCACTTAAACACCACAAACCCAAGAAACCACATTTTCAAAACACATCCTAACGCAACGCGAGACAATCGTTTTTACACGTTTTCACAATGTCATCGCGGTCTGTGTCAGTTTATTGCGATGCGCATTAAAACAGTCTCAGTGTTTATTTGTGGAAATTGGACACCAAATTCATGCACAGCTACCGGTTTTCGCAACACGATCTGTGATTTTTAGTCGATTCGATTGGAGACTCTGTTATAGAAGCAAGGTTAATCTAACAGCGGACAGGGTTAAAACCACAAGGAAAGCCTCGGTACGTGTCATCTTGGCGCCGGCGGAATTTGGTATTTATGCGGCAGGTCAAACGCGACTACAAGTTGCTCTACGAAGCCTGCTAAATAACAAGACTAAATCAACAAGGCAGTCAGCCTAAGCCTCGGGTAGTTACTGTGTGGTTAGCCGAGAACGAAGCTAAAGCGCGTTACGACCAGACAAGGCACAAAGTAAAAACTTCTTCGTGAAAGTCCGAGACGAGCGACTTCCTGCTCGAACACATTAGGCTAGAAAGGACATAAACACACGTTTAGTGACAGAGAAGCAATACGGAAAGTGCTCTTCGCAAGTACTTCCTCGAGGAACAATCAACGACACACCATTGACACACAAAATCTAATTTTCCCGATTCCCGAGATTGACTTTCAACGGTGGCGCGTCGACGCACAAATCACATGTTTTTACTTCCCACAATCCGTTAATCCAGCAAAAGAAGCGCTTGGTGACGCTCAAACAAACGGACGCACGTTGACTTCATCAACAGGATATTATTTAGCTATCGAGAGAGAGTTGAAAAATTGTCACTTGCCCACGGCTTCCGCTATCAAATGCTCTGTGCCGCCAGGTGGCTTGCATGACTCACCGCAGCGCTAATGCGTTTTGTTTGAATGCAAACTGCCTAAACGAAAAAGCGAAATAGTTGCCACGATTACCGTATTCCTAAGGAATTCCATTCAGTACGAGCAAATCGATGGAGATTGAATTGTTCTCTCACGAAATACGAACATTAGTGTTGCTTATGAGTAATAGCCGCCCGTCGCGTCTAAGGCGGTGCGCGTGAGGGTGGAGAGCGGCCCACAGAATACTAATCATCGGGGTAATAAAATTTTCGACAACCCGGCACAAAGGCTCATAAATCGTGCGCTAAGCTAGCTCTAGCATTACCTTCCTGTCGTGCGCGCTGTGGTCGCACTGGGCGTCATCCGGTCGGTCAGATGCTTTTATAGCCCTCGGTGACAGCGCGCGCGCACAGCGAAGAAGCAAACAAACCGAAAAACAACAATACGACGCGCAAAAATAGAATTTTTCCGGATTCCCAGGGTGGGAGAATGCGGCTCTCCGGCGCACGTGAGTGCGCACTGATGGAATGGTAAACAAGAAATGTGGGTGAAGGTGATGAGAGAATTGAAGAAAACGCATTTAAGCGCTGGTTGTGGTCGTGAAAGAAGCGGACAGAAGAGCAGAAGCGTGTTTTGGAGGGATGAAACTCACTTAAAAAAAGTAAAGGATAAGTAAACTACCAACTTCAAATGCAAAATCATTGATTAAACACTCAAAATGGAGCTCTCAATTAGTGGTGTTGTTTTGCTGTGTTGGCATTAGTGTCATCTAACAAAATAGCGTGACATTTAAAATGCGGCTATGCGTTATGAGGAGGTTGGAACAGATGGTGGTGAAGGGTGTTCGGCTATAATTTTGAGGGTTCGGTTAGTCGATCGTTGAAAGTCAAAGCACGAATTGAGGGCAGATCTTTGATGAATATTAGAATTCGATGGAATTTCATTTCAATTTCCAATGATCCGGGAATTGGGACTTGGATTGAAGCTTATTAACTAGAACAGGGCAACTACAGAGCAGCCTTCAAATTGAACTACGCGCGGAAAGTTCGCATCGTTGGCCACACTTTCAGACAACGCTTTCAGACAGGATAGGAGAACAAAAGCGCGCTTTCAGACAGACGCTTTCAGATAGGGATGCAAACGCGTCTGGAAAGGTGAAGGTTCAGCAGGTTCACTTCAGCAAAGTAGCATCTGAAGTTGCGAAATCATCGATTAAACGCCGACTGACAATGCTCTCAATTAGTTGATGTTTTCAATGATGTTTTGCTGTGATGGAGCGGGTGTCATCTAACAGAATAGCATGACAACAGCAAATAGCAATTGAAGGAACGGCGTTTAACTTGTTTGAATAACAAAAATATTTTGCTTTTACGTGTAGGTTAATAAGCCGCTGTCCGCGCCCGACTAACGCGTCTACTGGCCACTTGTACAAACCACACAGAGAGATAGAGACTCCAGAACAGTCAATACTATAATTTACGACCATCATCGACTGAATTTACACATAATCTGTACAATTTGGAACGTTCCCGACATTTCCAAGACAAACTTAAACATGCAACTTTTGATAAACTTTTTTTGATAATAAAAATAACGTATTTGGGCTCAAAACTCAGTCGGCGTTGTTGTCCAAGCTAGGCTCTGCATCGCTCTTCACAATCGTAGAACATTTAAACGCCCCAATGAGGCTCGTAAATCACTCCACTCCAAACTAAATCAAATTGGCGAACATGAAACTAATACTATCGACTCAAGCAAATCTGCTCGCTGGCATTGCCGCGCGACTCCCTATTAGTTCTGATTAGCGCGGAGCTATTTGTTCTAGCGATAGGTCTGTGAAGACGTCGACTCAGACGTCTGGCTGAGAGAACGAACAAACAACACAAGAAATCGTATCATTGTCCGACAAACTAGCGCGACTTCAATCCATTTGCGATGAGGAACGAAATTCAAAGAACAAGAGACTGGAAGTAGAATTTGAAATTGCAGGAATCGATGCATTGCGCATGCAGAGAGCGTTTTCGACCGTGAATTGAATCCAATTTTCTAATGGGCATTAAGGAATGCGGTGCACACAAATGTCGCACATGTAGTCAATGATTAGCATGCTTGAACGCGCTTGGAGTCGAGGGAATTTTCGTGAACTGTGACACAAGGAGAGGGAGAGTGGGGGAATGAGTTCACTCGATAAACATTATTTCTCTGTAGTTAACAGTGAACTCGCTATCGGTAACGGTTTCCTTGGCTTTCGGGTTAGCCATGTAAGCAGTTCAAGGCCGGTTACGCCATCAACCTCCGGTCAGAGAAGCTGATTAAAAAAATTTCGGCTCTGCTAGTCGGGTCCAAAACTAACTTAGAGGGTTTAAACTTGTTTTAATTGCAATTGTTGGCAAAGAAGACACTGAAATGGCAGGAAGGCGGAAATACTGCGAGCTCTACGAAGCCTTTAAGGCAGGAAACCAGGCTAAACAAGTAAGGCAGTCAGCCTAAGCAGAGTTTAGCGCGAAGCCTGCGCCAAAATTCAGTTTATAAAGCTGCTAGTGGACAGGTTTTGCCGTATATTCTTAGATTTTGGTTTTCCATGCTTTCAAGATTCGCGCCAAGCTCAGCTTAGCCATTTATGTGTCTTATTTGTAAACTTTTCGTTATGGGAAATAAAATGGTGAGTGGACGATTCAGGGGGATAACGATTGGCCCTCATTCCGAATTTTGGCTCTTCTCGTTTAGTTTTGGCGCCGATTCGCTAGTAGAGCCCAAATTTCGTTTTGATTATTTTAGTTTGAACGGTTTTGTTTTTGGTTAGGAAAATGTATAAATTTTCGGCCACTAAACGGTCATAATCCCCACGCCTGCTTTGCATATTAGCGCAAAAACGCTGTAATCTGTTTAAAATGGGCAACACGGCAACCAAGTTTGCGCCATGAATCAAATGCAACAAACAAAGATCGATACGTGTCAACTCTTGGCACCCAGTGAATTTGGTACATGGCAATTTTGGCGCGCAGTTCAAACGCGTCTAAAAGGTGCTCTACGAAGTACAAATAGCCATGTTCCAAAATCACTGGCGCAAAGTTGTGTCCAAAAAACCGGTCTCTATCTAAAATGAAAAAAGTAGGCTAAATTCAGCTAACCGAACACTAGAAAATTACGGCTTACTCGTCAAACTGAGCAATCAAACAATTGGACCAAATTGAAGACAATGTCAAATGTTTCTAAAAAAAATCACGCAAAACCGTAAAAATCGAGAGTAAGAGCCGGTTGGACAGTTTAAAATCTGCGAAGGCCGATTTGCGCTCATTGGCTTCAGTTAATCTCAAGTTGATCAACAAGCGCGGGGCTTTTGAAAATCTCGAATGAAACAAAACGAGTTCAAGTTCTTTTCACATGTGTTTCTCACGTGTGACCTCCTGATGTACTACTAGCTTTCCGCCAACACAACATTCTTTTCATCTGCGTCATGCCCATATAAAAAATGCCAAGTTTGTCATTGTGTCCTTTACTCCCCGGTGAATTTGAGTTCCTTGAATGACAGGTGTCCGAGATGCCCATTTGAGCGCAAATTGATTGGTAATTGATGTCTAGCGCGCTCAAACATCAAACAACAGATACGGTAATTCAATTGAGATTCACATCTGCAAGCTAGCTGCAGTATCATACACACATCCGAACCCCTTGAATGCTAAAAGCAATATTCCAAGTGCATTGCAGCACATGTGCAGAGTGCAACGCGCCGAATAAATTAACGAAAACTCTCGCTCTCGCTCTCACTTCGCCGCCACCGTCGCCAGCGCCGCCGCTGTCCTTCACACTAATTCATGCGCTGAGAGCAGCGCGTTCAGAAGCGGGCGGATATCAAGAGCGCGGATGATCGAGATCTCGCGACCGATCACAAAAAACGACCACCGACCACTTGAACGTTCAACTTTGGCAAGAGAGCGCTCAGATCCTCTTCGCAGCATCATTATGACGCACTAAGCGGTGACTGATGAGCACTATAAAAAAACCGGCGACCGATGAGACTAACGGATCGATCACAAGATGGCGGCGGCGGCGGTGATGGCAACGGCGACAAGCAGCAGCAGCAGTAGCAGAAGCAGAAGCAAAGAAACGCATGCAGAGAGAGCGTGTGCGCGCGCACGCAAGTCAGCTGTCACTAGCGGTGGCCCCATCGCGATTAATTTCCATCTCAACACCATCGATCTTCCTCTCCTCCCTCGCTCGTCGTTGTTGCCCGAGGGCACAAGCAAACGCAACAACTCCTAAATTGCTTTTATCCCGCAAACTGCCGCATCATCAGTGCAGCGAACGCATGTAAAAGAGAGCCGCGGCGTACGGCTTACTTTCGGGGCGATGAATTGAGTGCTAGTTGGCACTTAAGTGGAAAATGGACATTCAATTGTGGCTATGCGTTATGAGGAGGTTGGAGCAGATGGTGGTGACGGGTGTTCGGCTACAATTTTGAGGGTTCGGTTAGACGATCGTTGAAACTCAAAGCATGAATTGAGGGCAGATCTTTGATGAATATTAGAATTTGATTGAATTTCATTTAAATTTCCAATGATCCGGGAATTGGGACTTGGATTGAAGCTTATTAACTAGAACAGGGCAACTATAGAGCAGCCTTCAAATTGAATTTCCCGCGGACAGTTCGCATCGTTGGCCACTCTTTCAGACAGGAAAAATCAGCGCTTTCAGACAACGCTTTCAGACAGGATAGGAGAACAAAAGCGCGCTTTCAGACAGGAGAAGACCGCGCTTTCAGACAGGCAAAGACCGCGCTTTTAGTCAGGAGAGCAAAAATGCGCATCGGAGGGTTTGCAAACGCGTCTGGAAAGGTGAAGGTTCAGCAGGTTCACTTCAGCAAAGTAGCATCTGAAGTTGCGAAATCATCGATTAAACGCCAAATGACAATGCTCTCAATTAGTTGATGTTTTCAATGATGTTTTGCTGTTGTGGAGCGGGTGTCATCTAACAGAATAGCATGACAACAGCAAATACCACTTGAAGGAACGGCGTTTAACTTGTTTGAATAACAAAAATATTTTGCTTTTACGTGTAGGTTAATGAGCCGCCGTCCGCGCCCGACTAACGCGTCTACTGGCCACTTGTACAAACCACACAGAGAGATAGAGACTCAACAACAGTCAATACTATAATTTAAGACTTTCATTTTTTTCAGCGGTTTCAACGTAAAATTCCAGTTTGCCACTTGGGTCAAGTCCGCAAATGATTGCGTCACAACAAACCGATTGTGAACAAGCGCATTTCAATCGATGCAACTCCGCGTTTTCGCTACATAAAACTGGCCTTAATGCGAATCGAAATCTTCACTTTCGTACACCCACCGATCACAAAAACAAAACAAACAAAGACTTGGCCATAATAACTATGGAAACATGAGTTTCCGCGCTAAAATTCATTTATTCCCGTTGTTTTAGGCCACAATTTATTTAAAAAAGTCTCGTACGCGCGCTCCTAGTAACGGAGACAAAATTGACCGATCAGGCTCTTTTCAAAGCGACACACAAAACGTCCAATCAGCTGAAAATTAGCCCACTCAAAAAGTCGGCGGCGCTGCTAGCATACTACAGACGCGCCCCCCGCTCGCTCAAAAGGGTCCCTTCCGGTTGAGATGGCAATCTGCACTGACGCGCGAAAATAGTTCTAACAAGCTCAACAAGCGGCGGCGGCCGATTGACAAGCAAGCAAACAGTCAGGAGTCAGCCTGTCTGCCAAAGTGTAATTCAAAACAAATTGCCGCGGCGATCTTTTGAGAAAGTGAATGAAAATTCCACATTTGTAAAACAATCCAGTAAATGTCGGTTTAGAACGATGGCGTCAATGGTAGCAGAGAGCCGCTGTGGGACGGTAAGAGTGGTTCAGACTTTCACTCATGCTCTATATAACCTACGTGCAAGTGAGGGTGTTGCGCTTGTGCCAGACAGAATGCTGGAAGCTTGGAAGAGCAAGAATGCGTAGAACCACCCACCCTGTCTACAGCAAATATGACCTCGAAGAGGTTGTCAAAGCTTGTACCCGTTTTCCAAAAGTTCTAAGCTTGCGAGAATGCGGCACCAATTCGGGTATTTTCAGAGAGTTCTTTGCGACCTCGAGTTAGTCGGAAATGACTCGATACACCCAGCCAATCCATCCAAGAAAACGAAAAATTCCGCCTTCTCTTGACCACGAAACGCCCAGTTGACTCAGTTTGCTGTCATTAGCGTTATTTTGAACAAATTGTTTGCGTTTTCGGCAACTCTGATGCTTGCTTGCGGCTTGTGAGATCGGGGTCCAAACAACCGAAAAAGAGACTGAAATACGCATTCGCACGGGTATTTGCGTTGGTTTACTCAACAGATGACGGACTTGTTTTGTTTCCTCGGCTGGATTGGCTCAAGTGCCAAGTTAAACGCGTCTAAAAGTTGCTTTACGAAGCCTGACAAGCCAAAAATTACGCTCAACCACTAAAGGAGACAGCCTAAGCCTTAGGCAGTTACGGTATGGTCAGCCAAGAACGAAGCTTAAGCGCGTTACGACCAGACATAACGTTAACCAGGTACCATATTCTTGGCGCCAATGTCCAGCGCCAAGTCGTCCTGCTTCGAACAAACCGATGCGCATGCAGCAGTTAGTTTCAATCATCAAAAAACTGTCTTCATTCCGCTAATTACCACGTGATTCACTATGGAAACGTTGCGCTGAATGGAGCGCAAATTAGTTTTGTTTAGTCTCATGCCGCTATTTAGACAAAACACAAGGCTACTCCATGAAAAATGGACAATACCGTAACCCAAGAAGAATTTTTCCACATTTCTGAGCGTGGTCTGAAAATTAAATGCCAATCGTTCTCTGCTTACGTCAGTCTTTCGCGCGTAAAGTAGAATGAAAACGAGATAAATGAGTCAGAACATTCCTAATTGCGTCGCAATATTATTCAGACGAGAATAAGATAACCAATGGTCTAAGCAGCTCTCGTGTGCGCAATTGGACAATAACAACGTAATAAAAATTCCATATTCTCGGGAGACGAAGAAACAATTCTCTTAAGATGGATTCGGCCGCCCGCCAGTCCACCAAAAATCAGACGACACGCGCGCATCAAGCGCGCCTTTGTGCTGTAGCACAAACCGCTTGTTGAGGGCCGCGAAGAAGACATCGCCGGCGATGCCACTCTCGGCCACAGCAAATCGATTGGTGGTGCGGTTTCTTAGCGTAGTTTCGCGGTTTGCCGAAGAGCGAACGACGCGTCGGGCAATTAGATTTTCGCCCGGTTTGCGCGAGAATCACGCCACCTCCCCCTCAGTGCGCTTGCTTGCTGCAGCCGCTGATCGCGCTCGCTGTGTGCGGATGACAAATCAAGGGGAGTGAGTCAGTCGCGGAGGGAGGCGGCGGAAAGCGGGGTTTGAGTGGGGAAAAAGTTGCCATTACGTTGAGGTGATTGGCGTTTTTGGGCGAATTTCAATGAGAAGCGCCGTTTAGATGGAGAAGATTGAGTGGTTTCGCCGCTGTTGCCGCCGCTTTGTGTTCAATCAGTCGCGTCAAGATCCGCTTTTAAGCCTCTGGACAATGTGCAAAAAATCGGTCAGTTGTCTCACATAGAGACAGCTTCAGTGCACATAAATTAGCTCACAAAAACCACAACACGAGGTCCTAAACTATTTTATGACGTCTCTGGCACAAAGTAGTTCATCAAAAAGCCCAACAGACAAACATGTCAGCTGTCTGTGTCGGGCACTTGACGAGCTGTCGGGCAGATGAGTGGGCATGAAATCGTTTGACAATGTCAGTTTAAAGGTTTAAAATTGACGTCAACGACAATCCTACCTGAAGAGCCGTGGGCGCACACACACATTTTGTGGCAGTTAAAGCAAACAAACGAAAAAAGAAATAAAATGTGACCTTGTCGGCGATGATTTGAACATTTTGATGGCGGAACCAGTTTTGGGTATTAAAGTAAGACAAGAGATGACGTGCGCTGCGATTCTAAAGAGCAGCGATGACCGAGCGTTAGCGAGTGTTTATATGTCTATTTTTCAGTAAAATAGAAGGCAAAGTCCGACGTCCGAATTGACACTCTCGATTGCACCAAACGCAGACAGCGCGCTCCGTTATCAACAGATACCGGCGGTTTTTAGACCTACAAGGTTGATTTCATGGCCCTCTAGTGTAAAATCTGGTTTCCGAGCTGAATAACGCAACTTTCTTGATAAATAATTATCTTTTAGATTCCAAAATCTTTTAGCACTCGCTATTACAATATTCAACCCAAATTTTGCTTGAGACCGCGATAGGTCTGAATTTTGCATGCATTTCTTGATGTTGGAAATACTGCCCTCTGGATCAAAGACGTACAAGTGGGAGCGCGAGTAAACAAACTTTAACATTTAGCGCTCGATTCGGTTTAGAGAACAATTGAAAACAAAACATTTGGCACTTCAATTTTGAGCTGAACAAAGAGCGAAGTAACGAATTTCTGCATTTTGATAGCTCCATCGTGTTTGCCAATCACGAATTGCCTCTGTTCGGTCATCAGTGCTTGAATTCGATCGATCAGCAATCGCATAATCACAACAAAAGACGAAATTTTGGCGCGCAAAAACCAAACAACATGTAGGTGCCTGCGCGGATTCAAACGATTCCTCTTTATCAGTTTCGGTCATGCAACGAATAGTCTGGAGTGTTAATACAGTACCCCTACACTGGCAAATCGCAATACACAGACGTAACTCCTTTTATTTAAAGATGGCGGACCAAAATGGCAGCAAACACGCATCGTGAAAGGTCATCCCGTTTGGCATTTGGGAATCAACCGACCAGAAAGAGCAAACAACCCACTCAGCGCCACCTACTTGACGCCTTCCCCGCTTGATCGATTACAGAAGCGCAACACTCGTGCAACCCTAATGATGACTTTAATAAAGAGCGAAAACTCGATCAAAGTGCAGCTGCACTAATAGCGCACCCACGGTCCCAAGGGAACAACGAGGCAAGCCGTTGCCGGGCAGTTTACCAGTCTCAACACACACTCAGACATTAATTATAGGGCTAAGAAGAAAGAGAGAGTGTTTGGTGTGCCATTCGGTGACATTGATGACGACCGAAATGGAAACAATCGTTTGCGAGATTGCACGTCGCGAACAGAAAACCGGAACAGTCCAAACAAGCGTTCGTAATGATATGACTTTGGATTTGGGCAGTCGGCGTGATGGTCGTTGGTCGGCCCTCGGGCGTCGTCGCACATAAACAATGTGCATTAAAATGGCTGGTTGGGGCAGTGATTCGGTGGCTGAGTGGAGTGAGTAGTGGATTGAATGTATGTGAGAAAGAACGGAGTAAGAAATTTGAGGGAAAATCGCCACTTACTTAGAATGTCGCTTAAAAGCTTCTTCGATCGACTAAAAGAAATCTTTGGTCTTTGGCTGCTGATTGGTTACGACGCGACGATTTTCTGCGATTGGAATTGTGAAAAACCGGCTTGTTGGCCAAATTTGTACGGAGCACGCACTAACTCTTCAACAGGAAATGCCGCTTATTGACGAACCGGACGCCAGCTACCGTCTGCAAAAAAACGAAAATCAAAGAGCATGACGAACCGTCGCCCTCAGGACCTAAACTAACTTGCTTGAGATGACAATATCTCCTGTGGAAAATGGGTTGATATAAACGGGGGCCCGGGCCCAGGCCCGCAGAAACGACTAAACTGGGGCTCGGGCCCGCATTGCGGGCCCGGCTCATCTCACACTCGCTGATGCCAAGGCCTTGAAGGTTAGTTATTTTGGAAACATTTATACGCTACAAAGTTGGCTTAACATTTAGGATGCGTTGTCAAGTGATTTGGCTAACTTGACCGAGTCGAAAAGACATTTTACGATCAAACGACTCTGTTGCTTCATTGCTCTACGCTCCTTTTCTTGAACTTTTGAGGTCTTTGTCGTAGATCACCGTCAGGATTGAAATTGTTTAAGATCGCGAAACAAACTAGAGCACATCTTCAACGCCCTACGAAGCCTGGTAACCGAGGAAACTACGAAAGCAGTCAGCCTATGTCGGGTCACACTCTTCATGGCCAAATCAGGACTGAAGGAAAATGTTGCGTCCCTCGAGTGCCCTTCAAAATTTGACGTGCCAACCTGTAGAAGGTGGGAAATGATCGGCAACAGTCATTGAAGGGTCAAACATATGGCTTGAACGATGCCGTTTCGGAACGAATGAGAAAGAAGCGACACTTCTGTATCTTCCTGAAAAAATACATCAGTGGACGACGCAACATGTCTCTTGGCTTCGTGAACACACTTAAAGGACTGGCGGCGCTCATGGTAAGATTATGTCCTCAAAAGAAGCGTTAAATAATCAAGCAACAGAGTTTGACCTTAAAATGTCTTTTTGAATCGGTCAGTCAAGTCAGCCAAATCACTTGACAACGCATCATAAATGTTTGTAGCGTATAAATGTTTCCAAAATAACTAACCTTCAAGGCCTTGGCATCAGCGAGTGTGACAAGGGCCCGCAGAGCGGGCCCGGGCCCCAGTTTAGTCGTTTCTGCGGGCCTGGGCCCGGGCCCCATTTTATAAAAAATGGCTTTTCGCTGTTTTTCCGATTTTACGCCTTCCTTTCTTTTCTTAGTCCGAAACTTGATTTGCCGCGCAATCCGTAACCTTTTTTTGTTTTTTGGTAACAGCGATATGAAGAGAACAAAATGTCACGTCACAAGACATCTAAACTTTGTTCTTATTAGGTTAGCAAAGCCTATCTGTGCGAAGCCTGAACGCCCTACGAAGCCTGGGACGTCAGGAAACTAGGCAAAGCACCCTCGGCTAAGCCTAAGCACAGCTTTGTGCGAAGCGCTCATCTCAGTTTTAGCGCCTTAAACAACATTTCATTGAGATTTTAGATTTGAACTGATTTCAGATCAAACCATACCGTTGTGTTGCTCCTCATCTGAATTCATCAAAAATTCTACTCAAAAATTAAAAAACTATGTTTGTCTGCTGCCGTCTCATGAAATAGGAGCCCAAAAGATTAGGTGAAGCCTTGCTGACGGCGCCAGGAAAGCATGTTTTGCGAGACTGTACCGTAGATTGTTTGAGCATGTTAAAGGGAGAGTGACATCGCTCCAAAAAACTCAGATTTTTCTGAAATTTGAAAGATTTTCCCCCTCTAATTCGGCTCGCTGGCGACCTCGCTGGTGAAATCAGAATTTTTGTAGGACAACGCAGTCCTGAGCTATAAAACTTAGCAGGGGGCGCTACATTTCCTAGAAAATCACTGGTCGCAATTTAGTTGTGACTGGATGTGCATTGTACGGTAGCTCTTATACCGTTCTTTGCCGAAAATGACATTTGTCCACAATTTTTTGGCTTTTTCGACCAAATGGCCGGAAAGCTGTGTTTCCATATCCATTTTAGACCAATTGGAGGTTGCGAAGAACTCTCATGCCATCAGAATCACTGGAAACGGCCGAAAACAGCCGCAAAGACCGGTCAAAGCGTTACCCTAAAACGCATATCCGGCCGCATTCAAATCGCGCCAAGACCAGTGATTTTCTCGGGTGAGTCCCTTTAACCACAATCGGATTTTTAATCTAGCGTTACGTGCTAGTATGTTAGTTTCGTCCCTTATTTTTCTCATTTAGAAAATTACAAATGGTTTTTGACCAACGATTTTAATAATCCGACTATCCACATTATCAATCGTCTAGGCTGACATTCGTTTGCCGGCCTTGTAATTTGTAATCGGCTTAATAGTCACGCGCAAATCGCCTGCTTACGTAAATGCAAACGATAACAACGTCGTGTTTGTTGCTTTTTTCTACTACAGTACATTAAGGATAAACGCTGTTGCGCGAACAATCCGCTTTTCTCCCCACTGATGATTGGTTGTGAACAGTCGAATTCGCAGAAAAGATAGATTGAAGCGTTGTCGACGTCGGTTGACACTGGTGTTTGATGATGAAACGCATTGCGAAACTGGATTTCACGTTTACTATCAATACTATCAAAATCAGTCCCATGTTCTTTATCATTTAACGAAGATTTTCAAAACCGAGCATTTTTCAGGGATCACCCCAAGACAACTCACCCCAGAACATCTCATCCCACCCAACTCATCCCAAGACAAGTCAGCCCAGAATCAACTCACCCCATGGACAACTCATCCCAAGCACAGCTCATCCCCAAGACAACCCACCCCATCACAAGTCAATCCGAGAGAATCTTTTAGCGTAGATCAATCTGTTCAGTTGAAAAATGTGAGGTAACTATTAGCGACTTTACACGAATTCGGCGCAAACAACTTAAAGGGACACGGACATCGTTCCAAAAAAGTCTCAGATTTTTCTGAAATTTCGTGTACCCCCACCAAATCGACCCTCCCCACCAAGATGGCACTTACAGAATTTTTGTAAGACAGCCCATTCCTGAGTTACAAATCAATAAGGGGGATCCTACATTTCCTAGAAATTCACTGGTCTTTGCACGATTTGATTGCGGTTGGATATGCTGTGTACGGTAGCACTTTGACTTTTCTTTGCCGAAAATGAGGATTTTCGGCCAATTCGAGTGATTCTGATGACATGAGAGTTCTTCGCGACCTCGAATTAGCCTAGACAGGCCATGGAAACACAGGTTTGCAGTCATTTGGCCGAAAAAGGCAAAAATTTGTCATTCGCTTACCAATCGTGGACGCGCGCAACAGCACAAATCGATTTTTCATCGTTTCTCGGCTATTCAGCCACAAACCTGTGTTTCCATGGCCATTCTAGACATTGTACATAAGCTTGGCGAACGCAGAAAGCGTTGTTCTTCAAGATACTACAAATAAAAAATAGTGTACAAGAAGATGAAGCTTGCACAGCTTCATCTTCAAAATTGCTCTGGTTCCAAGGACAGAGTCCGTCGGGGAGCCCCAGCGCATGTTTTTAACGTGTATCGTGGCCTATGTAAACAGAATACCACAAAAATTCAAGTTTTAGTTCCGAAAACTTAGTTTTTACGCATTTCTCTTTCAACTCCAGGAAATGATTTTTCTGGACCTCAGCGGTTCCTTCTAAACTCAGTGGTAGCAAATATCGGTGATTCGGAGTGTTGTAGAACATGCGGACATTTAAAACAACACTCGTCTTGAAGAAAACTGAGGACAAACAACCAACGACAAAGCTGGGCACAAATTTTTTGATTTTTCTCGAAGCTTGCACCAGTACACAATTAGGTTATTCTTGAATTGTTTTGTTGTTTCCTATAGCCAATTTTCCGCTCTTTAACGTGTTGCTGACAGATTTTTGATTTGCCAATTATATCTCGAGATATAGCTTCGAACAGCTAAGTCTATCCATCGACAGAACTTTTGGGTCACCCTGTAGATTCTGATCTGAAAATTGAATTCTGAAAAACGAGTTTCACCGACTGTTTTTTGTTGCCCGTGGCTTGTATCGCTTGTATGTCGTCGCCTCTACAATGTACGATCTTGTACTAGTGTGGATTGTCTGGCTATATTCGGCCGTTTTGAGTCGAAACGGCCGAATATAGCCAGACTCGAATATAGCCAATATCAGAATGACTCGAACCTTTCCAGTCATTCTGATGCGTTCTTTGCGACCTCGAATTAGATTATAATAGGCATGGATACACAGATTTGCGGTTAAATCGGGTTCAGCGAGTCACTGCGCGCTGCGCAGTCCAACGGCTACTGCGAAATCATGAATTTTCATCGATTACCGGCCATTCAGCCACAATTCAGTGTATTTCCATGGCCATTCTGGACCAATTCGAGGTCGCGAACGACGCTCACGACATCACAGTCACTCGAAGACTACACAGCGGAGTATCTTCAACTCTCCGGACTATCGTTATCCCGTCGTACCGCACCGTCGTACCGATTTTTGAACTCCTTTTTTTTGGCGCCTACGCTCATGCAGAACACAAAAGAGATAGCGGTGAAAGTAGTCCGCGTTTAGCTGATCGCAGCATGAAACAGACAAGATGTTGGCTGTGCGATTCCGACCGTAGTTTCCGCTCGGTTCTTCTCAGACACGTTTCCCAAACATCCTCATTTAACAACTCGTTACATTAACATACCCAAGCAATCAGAAAAAAAGACGAAACAAGTCAGCCTAATTTCTGAATGCCCTTATAACGAGGTAAATGAATGTCAAGAGCGCACCTTTTTCTACTGGTTCAAGTGTTTAAACATTTGCAATCACGTCCTATGAGGGCTACAAAGACAATATTTCAGACCAATTGATTTAATTGTCATTGCTTAGTGCGTTCATCTCAACTGCAATCAACTTTCAAAGAACAAACGAATTTGGACAATATTTGAGACCAATTAAAGTCCTTTTATGTTGAAAGATGCACAAAACGTTTACAGACAAATGATATGATTCTTTCTCAGAACATCTGGCGAACAACTAATTTAGCCCATTGTACTGCTTTCGATCATGCCAGGAGCGCGCTATCTGCGTTTGAGGGTGTAGGAGAATGTGTGCTAGTTTGAACATGCAACTTTTAACAGCTACCGTTCGCTAGCAGCGTTGTTTTTGACTCCACGAGTTGATAATTTGACATTGACATGAAGATAATCCGTCTTTGAGATAATCCGCCTGTACATATAATCCGCCTGGTTAAAATAATCCGCATCTAAGACTTGCTTAGACCTTTAAAGACAATCCGATCTTAAGATTTTAAGCCCAACATCTTCTTTGGCAATCGTAGACATTTTGCGTCACAAACTTGTTTTTCAATCCTGTTTTGATGTTTACGAATACCGTAATCAGATGATTTTTGATGTGCGAATATTTTGTAGCAAAAACAAGAGAAACAGAACAGGCGGAATAGAGTTATCTCAGCAAGTAACCATTGCCATTGAGTGGAGTTGTACAGATGCCTCAACTAATTGAGCACTTATTGGAAGCGATATTAAGCAGTTTGACATTGAAAATGATGGTCCTCGGACGGCAAAGCACGCTGAAAGATGGCACACAATCAGTTGCGCACAGTTGCTGAACAACCGTTACAGCACAGTAGAAGCAAAAAAATTCAAAAAATAGATTGACGTTTTTTATTTCAAAATAATAACTAGCAACACGGTCAACGTAGGCTCTTCAAGCTTCACGTCAAAAATTGGCTACTTCCTAATACGTCAGCCGGCATATCGTCACTAAACAGCTAATCCAGTCTTTCGTGAGCAGTTGTGTTATTCTGTCCCAAGCGCAGTTACGGCAAGAATTCCTTCTTCAACAATTTTTCGCCATTGATTGCTTCTTGACCATTGATTTCTTTCAAAAAAAGTCAAGAAAGCTGCGGGTTCACTGAAATGAATAGAGTGCGCCATCTTTCAGCGTGCTGTGTCGTCCGAGGACCATCATTTTCCACGTCAAAACTGCTCCCACGTGTTTCGATATCGCTTTCAGATAAGTGCTCAATTAGTTGAGGCAACTGAAAACAACTCTTCTATGGCAATGGTTACTTGCTACCACCGCGCTGGGCTACTGTACTCCATTCCGCCTGCTCTGTTTCTCTTGTTTTTGCTACAAAATATTGGCACATCGAAAATCACTATAGAACTGAGCAGACTTTGTTCTGATTACGGTATTCGCTAACATCAAAACAGAATCTTAACAGTCAACAACTTCAAAAAGCAAAAGACAATGCATTGCTGTAAATTTAGCGGCCGCCGCCGTCTTGTTTACGTGCTACTACGAGCTATGAGTGTTCTATTTAATAGCTAAAAAGCAAAGATTGCCGCCTAGAAACAGCACAATCAAAATAATGTATTTGAGGTTTGCGCTAATTTTAGCCGCGATGATTGTTTCAGTAAATAACAAAGTTATTGTCAAATGTCACATCATACGATAAAAGCGTTTTGTCTATTTTTACACCGCGCTATGGCATCATTAGATTGTTGTTCATTGTTGTTGTGGCATTTCGTTGCAAAATGAGGCTAAAAGACAATTTGAGTGAGTTTTTATGGCTTGGATGAGTTCAAGCGCACTATTGCCGTTGATTTAAATTGCTCCTTCACGCGCGCTTTCTCAACACTCCTAAAGGAGACAGGTAGCTCGATGTGCCGTATATTTGGCGTGCTAGGCTTCGTATGGGGCAGCGAGCAAAGTGCTAGGTTACAAGTTAGTTTAAGCGACTTTCAATTTCTATCTTCTTCGGCTTACTGTTCAACTAAAAACTACTTGTTGCCTCTTGACAACTTGCTCGTGTCAGTGATAGCGAAATCAGGGAGGGTCTCTTATGACCACGATCTCAGCGTGCCATTTCACCTTTCCTGCAGATTGACAGTTTTTATGGCTGGGATGAGTTTAAGCGCACTATTGTCGTTGATTTAAATTGCTCCCTTACGCGCCCCTTCTAAACACTCCTAAAGCAGACAGGTAGCTCGATGTGCGCTATATTTGGCGTGCTAGGCTTCGTACTGTGCAGCGAGCAAAGTCCCAGGTTACATGCTTAGCAGGGGAGTCTCTTATGACCACGATCTCAGCGTGCCATTTCACCTTTCCTGCAGATTGACAGCTACTTGGAATGGTTTTAAGTTCATTCTAAATTGTTATTGACCGAGGCACAGCGGGCGTTCAGCTAAAAACAATTAAAAAACAACACAATTTTCATTTCATTTTAGCTACTAAGAAAGCAATGTTTTGTCTGTTTTTGGAGTTAGAATGGTTCAAAGGGGTCAACGTGTATGTGCCTATCAGAAGTTTATCAGAAGGCATTCCTTGCAAAATGCGTTTTGTTTTAATTTTAATTCAAACTTTTGCCTCTCTTCTCTTATTAGCCGCCACACTTCATCGCTTGACATGATTGACAATCTTCCAATAGACGGCGGGGCGCTGTGTGAGTTGGACATATTCATTTCAGACATATCTAAATCAAAAATCACGTAAAGCTACGGAATTGTTAGTTGCAAAAATCAAGAGAAGCAGGAAATTCAAGTAAGGGCATTGCATTTCTGGCTCAGCTCAGGCTGGCTGCCTTAGTCTTTTAGCCTAGTTTTTTGGCTTGCCAGGTTGCGTAGGGCACCGCGAACCAAGTGCCTGGTTACCGACCTAACAGTGCTAAGCGCAACGTACAAACAAGGGAATTTGGCGAGGCGCCCAATCGTCCGGCGCTCAACCGGCGACGCCTCAAAGTAGCGAACAGTTTGTTTCAATCTCGCTTTTGCAGAAACTCCAACTGTGAAAGTGAAATTCTTTAGATTTCAGATTTTTCAGATCAGGAAACGAGTTTGTTCGAGTGCTTTTCAATTTTGATAGCCGAGCCCGCATCCGGGCCCGTGCCGCAGTTTAACCCCGTGCCTGGTCCAGTTTATACCTGTCCCTGTCCTTACCCGGTTGCAAAAAATCTCTTTTGCTCTCACTAAACTCAAGTCACTCATCGTTTGCGGTTCTAACCGGCATTGATTTGTTTCCAAGTGCCCAACTCCACGCTTTTTTTGCAGCGGTATACGGTAGCTGCGCCGCCGACGACCACACCGTCTGCAGCGGAAGGAAGTAATCATTTGAAAGCCTCTCCAAATATGCACCACTTTTTGAACGCCTGCTCATCGGTCCCCGATGTGTGTGTGAATTATTCCAGACGTAAAAATGTTGAACACATTCAGACATTCGAGTCGAGTCCACCGTTGCATAAGATATCGTTCCCTGAGGCCTGTGAACGCGTCAGTTGCTGCTGACATCATCCGGCGGAGACGCTTCTAGCATGCGCGAATACGCAAAACCTTTGCTGTGTGACGTTTCGGATGATTGGATTGTTCATCGCTTCCCGAATAGGAATTCGTTTCTTCTCATACACCTGACTCACCACTAGCAGCGCGCCATTGTAAGGCGCCGCTTCTTCAGCCCACACAAAGTTCTGGATTTGTGAAGTAATCATCTTGAAATTTGCCATCTGCGCTGCACTTTGCTGCGCGCAGAGTTGAAAGGATTGCAAAAACGACGCTTTTTCAACGTCTGAGCGCACACGCCGAACATGTGAACTTTGAGACCTTGACGGCTAAACAATCCCTTTCGATTCATTAGGCTTAGGCGCTTGCGATTCGTCAATGTGTGGTCTAGAGAGGGGGGTTATTAATGAGATGGGAGCACAAATGTATGAATGTCACCGCCGCCGACCACTTCAAAGAATTCGCAGTGAAGCGTTAAGGATTAAGGCCAGTGACGACAGCAACAGCGCCCAGTTTGAAAAGGTTTATTAATGGAAGCGAAGCAATCCAGGTGCACCCGGACAAACCGGTACGACGATGTACTTTGCGACAACGTTCACTCTTTCTAGGGTTAAAGATCTTTTGGCTTATTTTTAGGCTCTGAGAATTCAGACGTGCTAATCCCATCGATCACGCTCCTCAAAACTACAAACGCTACAAAATTGCGTAATTTGGCGAATTACGCGCGTGCGCGCTATGCGTGCTCACGGAAAGGCCATGTCACGCAGGGCGCCCGGACTAAAGAGCGATATTGCTTATGGATTGTTGTTGTTGTTGTCGCCGTGACATCAAAAGACGGCTTAGTTTGAGTAGACAGTGCTTGATCAAAACAAAACAAGATGATCTTCTTGTAAGAAGTCAGAGAGAGAGAGAGAGAGAGTAGATTATGTCGACTGGCCGGAATCAGACTAATTTCTGTTAATTCCGACTCAAAATAGTCACAATTTCCCCTTGTTATGTTTGTGCGTTCCTGAAAACAACGGAGTTGAGCGGTCAATTTACATAATTTGGTAAAAAAACGCTCAAAATCCACGTTGAACTCTTCTGATAGGTGTTAGGTCACAAAAACGACCCGAAAAACAAAGAATTGGGTGTTTAGTTCATAGAAATCAAAAAATTTTGTTGTTTAACCTTTCGTTTGAACATCGCTGGAAAACTCACACACATGCTATAGTAATTGAAAACTACAGTAATTGCTCCAACGCTCTGGGCTTTGTTCATTTGACCCCGATTCATACAATTTCTGCTTCCGTTTTTGTTAGCCGCTAAACGAAGATTTAGCTTATGATTGTAGTTTAAACAAACGTACACCGGCTACTGCAGGCTTGTTGTTCAGGGCTCTGCGATCAAAAAATCAAAAATCCCACTTTGCAGATATTATTGGAATTATTGAAAATTTTTCAGTTTTCTACAAATTGCACGGAACGCTCCTTTCCGCTCAAAAATGTGGATTTTCCTGATTTTGGCACTTGCTGCGTGTTTCTCGAAGCGAATTACGTTCGTTTGAGCACAAAATCGAGCACAAAAACAAGACAGAAGACGAACAAATGGACTAAATTTGTTAAAAATCCACAATTTTGCAATTTCAAAATTACGTGCACAACGTGCGTAAACTGTGGCTTATCGCCGTTTATCGCCAAATCAAGTATTTGTTTACCCGTGGAGCGCCATCGGTAATGAAAAAGGATGCTAAAGCTGTTCAAAGAACGTTTTTTGCACACACAAAAAATAAAATTCTCGCAGCTCCAAACGTGACACTTGCAAAGGGCACACACATTCCGACCGATCTTGACCCGTAATCTCAGGCTGCCAGAAATAGTGGGAGGTCTATTGCCTAAAACACTTTAATCTCGTCTAATGAAACTGAGCGAGCAGACAAAGTGACGTCATCAAATGTCATTTTCGAAGTCGAAATCGCGTTGGAGGTGGAGAACGATGGAAATTGAACTCCTGTTTATCTTCAACAAGTCAGAATTGCCGACTAGCGGACGATTTTTTTGACGTTTTACGGAGCATTTTCCAAGCGTTTCCATGCAACGAGCGCTTTTAAAATTGAAAGCTTTTCAACAAAAAAAACGTGTCTGCTGCGCATTCCACACTAATGAAGCCTATTAAACGTTAATGCAACCTTTTGCGTTCCTCTCTTCGAGCACACGTTTTTTACTCAGAATTTGTGACGCGTGGAAAAAAGTTGGCATTGCTCCACGCGTGAGACTTTGTTTTCCATTTGAAAACATGAATTTGCAATTAAATGAATGAAACGAGGAAGAAGGCCTTGTTAAGATAGGAGCAAATTAGCGAGTGCGGGGCGCTAGACCAATTTTGAGTGGGCAAAGTTTGAAAAAATAAGAAAAGATTTGTGCTAAAAAAAACTAAGAAAGGTGACGTTGCGACGCGCGGCCAGCAATGAATGACTTTGAGGTATATTCGTGCAAACTGCTGCGACAAATTGTAGCAAAAACAAAGTTAAAAAACAACAAATTCCAACAGTTTCTAGCAAACTTCGTCAAGCTTTGTGGTTGTTTCTAAAACGCTGGGACAATTTGACCTAAACGCAAACACATTCAAGCCTTTCTCGTTGAGTAATCAAACGCTTTATTCACCAATTTGCGATTTTGCAACGAAAACGGAACCACTGAAATCAACAACTCATCATAATTTACTACATCAACTGCAGGAATTCCTCAAAGCACACAACGAGATATGTGAACCAAAAATAGGACAGAACAAGAGAGAAAAGAGAGGGACAGAGGAGGAACACTGGACATCGTGGATTGCTATGTGGCTTTGTTGCTTGAGAACGACCGGTTTGCGTTGTTGTTCCTCAGTGGATACTGTAGTTCGCGTTACACTCATGACCAAAGCAACAGCAAAAGTTGATGCCCGTCTTTGAACGGCCGTCCGCGCGGCATTTTCGCTTTTCGCACTGGCGCAGCGAGGGCTAAAAGCAGTGCAATCACACATTTTGCCCAAAAACCACAGTACTCACGATTGGATTGACCCAGCAACCTTGGAACGCTTGATTGCCGAACCAGACCGAGTAGCACGCTAGTCCTTTGTCGTAGATGGGCTTGTCCTTGGGCAAATAGCACGTCTGGAAGGTGTCCTTGCCGGTAGCACACAGCATGTACGGATCACCGTTGTCGTCAAACGAGACAACGTCAGATTGGTCGCGCACTGATTTTAAGTCGATCGAGCTAAAGGGCGCTTTTAAAACTCGAAGGGGTTACGGTTCACCTACTTGTCCACTTTTGACTCCTCACCATCGGCGCGGAAAAGTTCGGTGGGCAGTTCGAGACTTGAACTCCGAGCCAGCGAAGTGGTCGCCAACAGGGCGAGGAGGAGGGCGAGAGTTGAGTAGACGAAAGAGTTCATCGGACCGGAGAGGATAGTTTCCTTTCTGACAAATTCTGAAACGTTCTCGCCTTTTAAGAGTGCGCGAATCCGCGTGTTGAGGGGCGTGGCGACGCTGCGCGCGAGCGCACGATTCAAGGAGGGATTTGTGCGCGCGGTGGGCATGAGAATCTCGTCGCGCGTATTTCACTCCCCTTCGCGCGCTCTTAAAGCGTGCTAAACAGCAAAAGAGGAAGGAAGAAGAGGATCGGAGGAGGCAGTTTTTTATATCAAAATCGCACTCAAACAAATGGAATCGGGAATTAATGTGCGAACGCGTCTACCGTAGTCTCAGGGGAGGCAAAAAAAGCAGCTGCCACGACGACAGCTAGGACACACGTGCGTTGTGGGGTAGTGAAGATGTAAAGGCAAACCGCAGTTAAGCAAGTGGACAAAAAGGAAAACAAGCAAATGAGTAATTTAAGTAGTAACGTCTGAGGTTTCAAGGGGAGAAGCAAACAGCAGCTCAAACAAAGATAGAGCTAGAGAACGATAATGTGTGCGTAAAAAAGGTCTCATTATCTCCACAGAGTTACGATTTGAAATTCTCAACTTTTTTTCGGCTTACTGCTGGCTAGTAATATCTAGTATTCTGAAATAGACGCCGTAGATCGCTGCACATGGCCTTTGCGGCTATTCTGGTTTGATTGTGAAGGATTTTTTTTTTAAATTCAACTTTTCTCAACCAAAAGGCCACAATTCTGCGGCCATTTCCAACAATCTACGGCTAGTTAGCGATTGCTCACAAAAGATTACGAATAAATGGCTCAAACAACTCTTAATTTGCAATGTAATTTAAGCAATTTGATGTTTCAACCTTCAACTGTGCCTTTCATGTACAATTGAACAAAGCAGGAAGTGGAAACTAAACAAATGCTTAATTTAACTCCTATATTGTCGCAATGTAAATGTTGTATTTGCTGTCTGTTCAGAAACCCTTTGTAGCCGCTGAAATTGCTCGTTCGTGTAGGCTTTCTACCCTCAAAACATTTCTCTCCCCCGCTGTCAACATGCAAGCTTTTCGACTTCCGCTAATTTTTTCAAAATTCCAGACGTTGCATAAACGATGCGTGGGTTTCCCGCCGCCTACATACGGTACGTCTGCCGCGCGACTGAGAATAACGGCTTAATTGTGAGTGTTAAAGTGAGAAGGACAGAGAAACAGTCAAGAATCGAAAAACACCAATTTGCGCTAAACTGTTGTTCCCATCTAAAGTAGTGTTTTCCACGATTGGATGAGTAAATCTGTTAGTTGTACATTCCAATGATCTCCTTAAAGTGTCCTTTGACCTAACGTCATTCCAACAAAAACAAGTCTAAAAAAAGGTCTGAAAATGCTTTGTGTTGGCCACAGAGGGTAGCGTTTCCAATTAAAATTGGAATTTTAAGATTTCAACGACAGCAATGATTTGCACACACGATTTGTAGTTGTTCGCTCACAGCAATGCTTTTGGAGATACCAAAGCAACCTTTGGAGCAACCAAATTGTCAAAGTCAAATCGAATTATCCTCGGGGAAAGTTCGCAAGACTTATCTCGAATTGGTCGTTTTTCCTCGTTCTCAGTCAAAATAAGGCTAACTCGAGGTCGCAAGGAACGCTGTGGTGTAAAGAAAAGCATGAAATCTCAGTCTCCTAACGCTCAAAATTGCTTCCACTCTATCGGAAAGCCACCAATCGGCTTGTAACTTTGCACAAACATTTATCCAGACCTGGCCAAGGTCGCTGTGTGAACGGATTTGCATTTGAATCATCGTGAAATGTTTGCAGAGATGAAACAAGGCGCACAGTGGCAAATGCGCGCGTTCAATCGGTCGAATGTGCGCACTTTCCCCAAGGGGGCTAGTTCGAGTTAACTTTGACAACGCTGTCTGAAAGTCTAAATTTATATGACACAACTACGTGACCTTTCCACAACTTAACACGTCGTAACATTCCGGGACAAACCGCTTTTATAATTCTAATTCTTCATAATTTGGATTTTCCTCGCGCAAACACTAAGCACAATTGCTTAAATCCGGAAGCGTTCTGAGCCAGGGATCACCGTTCCAAAACATTGACCTCAGATATACGTAAAAACGAAAAATTAGTCATCAAACTGCTGTTCCGACAGATCGGTTTAGGATTTGTTCACGCGTGGTCAAACGGAAAGCTGCTCTGAGACGCTTTCGTAAGTAGAGCACTCCTCGCAGGGCCTAGAAGCTGAATTTGATTGATTTGCAGCTAGCTGCTCTTTCACAACCGTCTGAGAGCTTTCGGAGATTATTCGCCAAAATGACGATCTCACCATCTTTTTGAGAGTATTGGCGGTGATTGCAGAGAATAGATGACTGGATTGTTCAACCGTATGAGTTGCAGGAGCCTGGCACCGCGAGCGCAAAACCAAAGGTCAATTTTCAGAGCACCTGATTCTAAGACACAGTCGGCCTAAAATTGGAGTTTCATTCCAAACCATTCCGAGACATGGCCTCAGATATACTTGAACTAAAAGTCACAATTTACGCCAAATCCGTGCCTTTTGTGCAATTCAATCAACACCGAATAATGTTCGGGAACAAACCGCTCTCGGTACTGTGGATTTGTCTCGCGCACAATTGCTTAAATTCGCGTTGGAAGAAGCTTTGTAAGAGTACCGTTTCAAAGAAAACATTAGGCTTAAATCTGTTTTTCCAAAAATATGATAAAATTGTATTCAAACATGAACAAAAAGAAAGCGGCTTTGAGCTGCTCTCCTACGGTTAAAGTATGTAAACCGTGTGGCGTCCGTTTATGAGTACTAAGGTTTTTTGTGTCTAACACAAGGTCAGAATGCCTCGATTGTAAATTTCTAAAAAAAAACAAGATAAAGCCGATTCGTTTAACTGTATTTTACCACACGTGCCTGGAGGATTTGCCGTCAGCAGCCCGGATTGTTGTTGTTTGGAAATCCTGTCATATGTTCGGTTAATCCATAAGACCGCCGAGAGACACCCCGTCCCAGGGCACGGTAGTTATGGCAGACTTCAATTTTTGGATATAGAATCAGGTGGTCTCAAATTTGAGCTTTGATTTTGCGCAGCGGTGCCAGGCTCCCGCAACTCATACGGTTGAACAATTACTTTCCAGTCATCCATTCTGTGATATTACCGCCAATACTGCTAAAAAGATGGTCACATCGTCATTTTGGCGAATAATCTCCGAAATCACAGACGGTTGTGAGAGAGCAGCTAGCTGCAAATCAATCAAATTCAGCTTCTTGGCACTCCAGAGCACCTTACTTACGAAAGCGTCTCACAGCCGCTTTCTGTTTGAGCACGCGTGAACAAATATTAAACCGATCTGTCTGAACAGCAGTTTTAAGCCTAATTTTTCTTTTATACGTATATCTGCGGCCAATGTCTTGGAACGATGATCCCTGGCTCAGAACGCTTCCGGATTTAAGCAATTGTGCTGAGTGTTTGCGTGAGGCAAATCTGGAAATTACAGACTTCAATTCTAGGCCGACTGTGTCTTAGAATCAGGTGGTCTGAAATTTGACTTTTGAGTTTGCGCCGGGGTGTCAGGCTCCTGCAACTCCTATGATTGAACAATTGCTTGGTCATATTGTAGTGTTGTACAAAGTAGCCCAACTTGTGCAACGCAAAGTAATTACTTTCTTCCATTTGATAAGGTCAACACCGAAAAAGCAGCACAGAACGTCTCGCGCCAACTAGAATGGGAGCCACGCAACGGCCAGAGATTAGATGGAAAAAACAAAAAAACAATTTGTTGGCATTTTGTTTGCAATATTTTTAGAAGATGTTAATGGCTTCAACATTTGAAAAAATCAGCTTAAGTGGATAGACATTTACATGCAAAAAGATGTCTTCGTCAGTGCTGACGAATTTGAAGACGAAGATGCTGCAAACTTTAAATTTAAAAAGGCCTATGACGCAAGTTGAAATTTCTGCAGAGTGAAATTGGGCTACTTTGACTTGGTCGGGGTGTCCAGACCAGTTTTTGATTTTTTCAGTTTCGCTCGCTAGACTTGTGCTCGACGATAAAACGAAATTTGAAGTTTACCGGGAATTTTTTTGCACGTCTGTGCTTGCTGGACAAAAGGCACAATAAAAATGTAGCCAATTAGTTCGGTCGACAAGTTGGCGTTCGGAGTGTTCGGATTTTCGGATAGGAAAAAATAGACTTTGTGTGCGGAATATCAGTTCTTAGAGATTAGAGCAAAGACAACAGAAGACTATACAGACCGAAACATGCTTCCTGTGACTTGGCATTTTTGTGCAAATCTCTCAATTGCTTTGTGTTCGTCAACCTCAAGTGTACGTTTTAGCTGAGCAACGACAAAAATTCTGTGGTGGTGATGTTTGTAGAGCAAAGACGTTGATATTCGAGCTACGCAAATACAATTCAGAACTCTCACAAGGAGGTGAAACTTAGGATTCAGACGATTCCGCGTTGCTCAAACAGCAGCACCCGTAGCAGAGCATAGTCGCTTATCGGTAATGCGAATTCTTTGAATCAATTTAGCATTGAAAGAAAGGATTTCTGATTGCAGCATCTTGGTGGGGAGGGTCGAAAAAGGGGGATAGACGAGACTTTATAAAAAGCTGAGACTTTTTTGGCTTTTAAATGAATAAATCAAGCTTTTAGCGGAAATTCAAAGTTCAAAGTTTTAAATTTCATGTTTTAAAGTCATCAATTCGTTTGTTAGCATCAATTTTTGTGCTTTACTTAACCAAACGAACGATGTTGTTATGAACTTGAGGTTTTCATAAAATCACCCCAAACGTCATTCCGCATTTGGAATATCGACTTTTTCAATTTAAAAACTGCCACCTAGCAGCCAAAATCAAGACCGTAAACACAAATTAATACTGACGTCACTAGGTCGTTTCCAATACAGCGGTATTTTGAGCTAAAATCTGTTACGATCCACTCGCTGCTAAAACAATTAAAGTTGAATTGGTCTGTGAGGAACGGAAGCGAAGCTGTCTAAATGCTAATGCTAAATGACATTTTGCCGACGGCTGATAATTGACGCTCGATTGCACCAGACCCACATGATTTTCTCGCTTATGTCATTTCCTCTTCCGAACAGCTGGGTGGTGGAAAGGCGCACAGATTAGAAGTGCGATTTCTCAGAATTGGCCTGCGGAAAATGTAAATTTGCAGCAGACGTCTTTTTCGTCACGATGGAAATCTCGTTTCCATTAAAGTGGAATTAATGTGTTCAGTCTGATGGACGCGAAGTAGAGCGACACTTAGTAGAGGTGATGACGCCAAAGATGACCTTACAAGTTGACGTTTGCTTCCGTACAACTTTGACAACGTTTCAAGATCTAGACCAATTCGAGGTGGCAAGAAAGCAGAATCACGTGAAACGGCCGGAAATAGTCAGTTTCGGCACCAAACCGTCAATATATGATCGTATCGTGCACATGAGATCACAATCAATCGCTTCCGAACCCATGAGCGCTCAGGGCGAGCTCGATCAATTCGTCTGAGAGGGCTTGTCGTCTCAGCGAATATCAAAGAAATAGAAATTGAATTATATAAAACGACAAAATCAGGCCGAAAATGGTTGCATGCATTTTGGATACTTCCAGAAGCACCGGGTCTTTGGTGACGTGAGCTCTTTTCTGGCTATTTTCGGCCGTTTCACTTGATTCTGATGGCATGAGAGTTCTTCGCGACCTCGAACTAGCCTGGAACGGCCGTGGAAACACAGTATTGTGTCCATTTCAGTGAGGAAAGCACAAAAATCGCGCTTTGTCGACGCGCACCGAAATTTCTAAGTCCACGGCGACCGCAAAGCACAAATTTTCCTCGCTTCTCGACCATTCAGCCACAATTCTGTGTTTCATGGCCATTCTAAACCAAATCGAGGTCGCGAAGAACTCTCATGATATCAGAATCACGTGAAACGGCCGAAAATGGCCAGAAAACAGATATTGACTTCAGGCGCATCCTCAGGCCGGCCGTGCCAGGACCCTTCAATTTTCTGGTAAACCTCCGTTGCGCCTTATTTTTTATAGCGCAAGACTGGAGTGTCCTATGAAAAATCTGATTTCACCATCGTAATCGCGAAGGTCGATCTAGTGGGTACACCAAATTTCAGAAAAAACGAAGACCTTTTTTGAACGGTGTCCGTGTCCCTTTCAGGCGTTTATGTAGAATTTCTCGGTCTTTTTAAAACAAAACGTTTCCTTAGAACGTTTCATCCTCTGAAACTTCACGATCAAAGATCAAAGCTGTGTTTGGACACGTTCCAATTCATCCAGCATTGCCTTTGCTTTCTGTTCTCTATGTGATAACATGAATACTGCACATGCATTTCTAAATACCGTAGTCGTCCCGTCAGAGTAGTCAACAAGAGCTTTCAGTGTTTGATGCGATTGAACTTTCTGAGCTACGCAGATTAGCATTCGAGCCAACCATCTCATCAGCCTGATGTAGATTGAATTGCTATTCGCGTAATAAATAAGCGTTGTATCTGCGATGAGACTCTCTCGAGCAGATCAGATTAGCGTCACAGAGATGAGTGTAATAATAGTTAATACAACGGAAGACGGTAAGCTGACGATCAGGAAACAGAGAGCCATAATCCAGGAAACACGTGTAATGGCAACGGAGTGAAAATAGCATAGTCAATGGTCAGCAAACAAACGAGCAGGACAACTGCTCGTTTGTCCAAAATTCTTCCTGACTTTGACATTCGAAAGATTATCTCCCGTAAAATTGGTCTGCACAGTGGTTTCTTCCTATTTCGGCACCAAAAACCGCCGTTATGCACGTCGGGCGTAATAACCCGCGAGTTGACTATGTTCTTAATGATGTAGTCATTAAAAAGGTCTCCCTGATTAAGGACTTGGGCGTCACTTACGACGACAAACTATCATGCGTTCCTCATCTTCAGCTCAGCGCGGTCAAAGCTACTCGTCTGTGCAAGATGATGTTCAGAGTTTTCCAATGCAAAAGTGTCAAAGTCCTTTGGCGTCTGTTTGAGTGTTACGTGAGACCGATTCTCGAATATTGCTCGTCTCTCTGTGCCCCGAAAACTATAAGAGATTCTGACTTGTTGGAGTCCGTCCAGAAAAAGTTGGTGAAATTCATATGCTACCGCTGTCTTCTCCCGTTCCCTGGCTATGAAGCCGCTCTATCTCTTCTCAACGTCCAATCTCTGGCAGAAAGACGCAAAATCGCTAGTTTGACTCTAGCGTATAAAATTTTTCAGGGAAAATCAATATTCTTTCTGGTGAGATGTTCCCCGTCCCTCCTCCTGACTCTATCACTCGCTCTCGCTCTGTTTTTCGCATCCAACCGACACCTTGTCGATCGGATCGTCGTTTCTCGCGCAATCATTCCAATTTGGAATGAACTCCCTGAGAACATCGTCACTTTCGCTCGACGGGCTTTTGCTGTGTCTTTATATAATTTCTGGTGAATCTTAAATTCACCCACCCTACACACCTTCTTCGACCCACTTTTTTGTCCACATTACCTGAAACCTGCAACAATGTCTGTGTGTACTTAAATAAATAAATAAAATCCTACTTCTTCTCTTAAATACTAAGATTTAAAATTGGCGCTCGACTAATGCGACGTTTTGCGTCTGAAAACGTTTTCTACAATATGTAGATAGGAGCATGTCGTATGTTCAGTGGCCGTATCAACCTTCGTTTTCCACTCCGCAGCCTTACCATTCCACATTCGAGGTTTTCCGTAGAAACCTCAAATTTTTAAATTTTTCTGTGTCGCGAAGTCGCTTTTTTAGTCGCATGATTCATTGTCTGATATGAAAAAGAAAAAAAATAAAGTACATGTACAACGAGACAAATACACAGAAAATGCTCTTAAAGGCATGTTTTATAATTTCGTTCCGGTCCCTCTTTATTAATTCCGGTCCTCATTAATTCGTTGAGGTACCTCGTACATCTATCCGGTACCCCTTAAATCATTCAGGTCCGTTTTCTGTAAAAGAGCTGAGTAATCACTAGTTAAGTTTGTCATTTGTGTTCGTTTCGTCACTCTAAAAGGGTCGCCACACGTCTCGTTACAGTATAATCTCGTTTGCATACATAACATGATGACGATCTGATTCATTGGCGAAGAAAGATCAGTTGTGCAGCAAAAGCTCACAGGTTCTGTGGATGCGCTGGCCAAGAGAAACGTCAAGTTTCCTGTCTGACTTAGGAACAGCTGTCCTGATAACATCATCGCAGAGCATCCTTGGGCTCTCAGGTAGCAACCGCACCCCTCATGGTTTAAAACGAACATTAAGGCAATTACGAAGAATTTACAGTTTTGATTTTTTCACACATTTTGTGTTTTTGCTGTTTGTGCGACAATTTATTAGAAACAACATGTTGTGATTCATTCAATCATGCAGATAATGGATTATAAACGCGTTCCCGGTGTTTCAACTATCTAAACCTCGCGTTCTTGATGTTTCCTGTTGAATTGAGCTATAAAACCGAATAAACAAGAAATCAACCAACCACCCTTCTTTCGACGTGTGCTCGACGATCGAGAAAGTTGAGAACGAACTGTTTGATCTCCAAGAATCGTCAAGAATCGAGTTGTCCTCAGTTGTGCCATCCTTTCGATCGAGAAATCCATAAGCAGATTGATCACGGACAAACAAAAATAAACGTTTGACGTTTGACGTTCGACGTCACAATTTATCCAAAAACCAGATTGTTTAGCATCAATAAATTTGCTCTCTCGACTTATCGGATTAATTCTTTAATCGTCTTGGTCAAGATCCGCATAAACCGATCATCTACGAAGTCCTGTTTCAAAGGAATTCACATATTAAAGACCCCAAAATTTTTCTTTTAGCAGAAGGTGTTCCATCATACGTGTTCCAATGTTCTGATTTTGAAACCTTTTCATTCTTGTGTATCGTCGTTTAAATTAGCTGACTTGCTTACATAAATTAGCCATTTCGGCCGTTTCCGAGGCTAACATATCAGCGGCTTGTGGTCACAATTTTTTGTCCTCAGTGCATTTAAACCTAAAACTATGCGCGCGACGGGCACCTCTAACTATTCGCGACAGCTTCTATCATAGTGCTAAGAGTTCTTTTAGAGTTATATCCTATGCTGACCATACGGTAACCGGGTTAAATTTGTAGCTTCGTGCAGGTCTTACCAAATGAGTTGCTGAAGCGTTCGGAATCTGTTAGTTATTGATCGTAGTGTCGTTCGTTAATTGAACAGCGCAACGATCACTTTCCCGAGTCAAACAAACTGTCTAAACGCAAAGTTATCCAAAAATTAATGACTCGTTCTCGTTCACGTCGACATTTTTTGGATTGTTTGCCAGCCAAGGGTTGGTTGTATCGTTTTCGTTTCTGTCACAACATGTTTATTAACTAATGGATTAGTTCTTTCGAAGCCGGCAACTGGGCGCTGGACATCTTGGCTCCAAGAATCTGGTACCCCGGCTAACTTTGTACCTGGTTGTAACACGTTTCAGGTTCGTTCTTGGCTAACCATGCCGTCACTGCCTAAGGCTTAGGCTGACTGTAGTGGTTAGTAGCCTAGTTTTTGGCCTTTGGCCTAGCAACGCACTAAAAGAGCCATGTACCAAACAGAGAAGCCGATTTTTAAAAAAAGGCCATCGAGCCGGCTCGCCGGTTAAAAATCAGAGCGAGCCGAGCCACGAGCCGGGCGGCTCAAGCCGCTTATCGAGCCGAATTCCGGCTTGTCGGCTTCTCTGGTACCAAATTCACTGTGTGTCGCGCCACGTACCTTAACGTAAATCTTATTGAAGCGATTTTGTCTCCCCGTCGTGCAAATGTATGTAGAAAATGAAAAATACCGCTAAACCAAACGGTCAGAAAAAGAAAATCAACGAATACGTCACCTTGCTGAATGAAATTCGAAAATCACACACTCACATTGTAATTGTGCCCCGCTAGCACTCGAATCTCCCTTAGCGATTCCGCCGAAATCATGAACTTTTTGCGCCGTCAAAAATGACGCCATTTTCCAACCGACCTAAAAATGTTGAAAATGACTAAACGCAGGCAAAGGACACAAAACCACAATTTGAATAGAACAATAGCAAATGACATGTAGTTTAGTCACACGGCGTCTGTGCACTTGCTTTGAATGTCGAGCTGAAAAGAAAACGCCCAAGTGCATTGCATGCGGCTTAAAATATGCCCACGATGGAATGGAAGGAAAACCGGAAAACATGACGCGGCGGATGTGGCCAACCGGATATTATTGAGCCAAATTTTTATTATTACATTATTATCAAAACATCCGAATCGGACGGAGAACGACGGAAGGATCGTAATGGAGATTGGGAATAAAACTGGCCGACAGATTCCTTGTCGAACGATGGATGACATGGCCAAACAGGCCATTTGGTCGAGAAATCTTTGACCATTCGGTGACCAACCGTGCCAAGGGTTCGCTAATAAATTGGCCGTTCGGAGAGCGCTCATTTCATCAGCAGAGTCGTTTGAAACAGCTGAACATAAGCAGTTTCGCGAATTGTCCATATTAGAGGAACGATTGTGACCTACCCCTCAGGACCTATCTATCTTTAAAGGGCAATCATCTTTGTTCCAAGTGGCCTGGAAGACGAGTTCAAAAAGATTCGGTCTTGTCGCGACTTGTCTGCCGTCGCCTGTTCAATACACGATCTCGTGCTAGTGTGAATTGCCAAAACTAAGCTAATTAGGCGCTTCTTTGAGTGACGCTAACTGTGGCTGAATGTGGCCGAGAATCAATGAAAATTCATGTTTTTTGCAGCACGCGTCGCCTCACCGAACTCGATTTTTGCCGTTTTTCAGTCTGATAGCCCCAAATCTGTGTATCCATGACTATTCTAGACTAATGCGAGGTCGCGAAGAACGCTCATGTCGCCATAATCGCTCAGAAAGGCCGAATTAGCGCAGTTTAGCCCTGCGAAAAGCCTAGGAAACGATTTCAACGTCGCTTTGTTATTTATCCCTCTAAACTGAGCTGTTCTAATGAGATTTTACGTGATAGCAGAAGATCAGAAACAACTGCGTTTTTCTATTTTGTCCTTTTAAAATTTGCATCTGTAGAGACCCCACGAAGAGAACCTCTCGCCCACTCGTTGCACTACTACGCGACGTTCAGAACGCGGTGTAAATCTGGTCATGCAATATGCTAATTGTTGACGAAAAAGCTTTTGTTCGCTGTCTGCTATGATCTCATTAGCCCCACTCACTTATCATCGTGTCTGTGTACTGCACGCGAAAATACAATCGCCTCGTAAAAACAACGTGTTTTTGTCGAAAGAGGGAGGCTCTATTCGGCCATTACTATGGACAACTTGGGTTGTATTGGTTGTATTTATTACAAAGGAACTGTAAAAACATTGGTGAATAAGAAGAAAACAGTAGACCGCTACAACAAATGAATCCAATCCGGAACTACATTTACGTGTGCGATCGAAAACAGACGGGACCGAAACAACAGCAAATGACGGTGGTGATGATGATGAGGAATTTGGCGATCTTGGTGTTTGGTTTCATTATGGGGAAATGATGTTGCTGTAATTCTCAGTAACCCACGAAATGTGGTCAACAAAGCATTCTACGGGAATGTTTCAAACAAAGAGCTGAATGAATTTCTGTTTTCATACCTCTGACCATCAAAACATCTCTCTCGATTGTGGAGATCACCCTTACAGCATCTCCAAAATGGAATAAAGAATTGCTTTGCGTGTTGGTGTAAGTGTTTTTGAGAGCTTCCGAAATCGCGTAGACATTCCGACGACCGATGAATGAGCGTGAAAGTGAGAGTAGACGAAGGGTGCAGTAAACAGACTCACTCAGTGGTGAATTCTGTGACAGTTTGTACATGTAAAATCCTATTGAGGGTGAGTCGCACAGAATAGAAAGCTAAAAGGGTGTTAAACAAATTGATTTATTCGCTGTAAGTGAATTAGCTGGATTGAGGCGCTTGTTTCGTGCAAATCTCATTGATTTTTGAACAATTACATTGACAAACTAGCAAATATGAAAAAAAATGTTGGCTTTTCATCATTGATGCTCACAAGGGAACCTCGTGAGCCCTGCAGTGTCCCCTGAACTGTCACATTTTAGCGACAGATCTTGAAGCTCTCGGCACTCTGAACAATGTCTTTCTCCAGAGGCTGCCTGGTGCATTGGCAACGCACTGACTGATCGTATTGAAGCCCGGGCCGGACCCCAGCCCGGGCAATCATTTTTTTCGTTTTCTAATTTGAACTAGGGCTAAAATGGCCGTCGGAAAACTAGGTGCTGAAAATGCAACTTTCTACTATTCCACGCTATGTCAAGCACATCAATTAAACGGTTGTCCTACGATAGAGAAGCCAACAGTGGCTCGCTTGGAATTAACGCTCTCTTCAGGACCATTTCATGAGTTGATCGTCGAATAGAGTCTGCGTTTGCGTTTTCTGAAACAATCTTTGTTTCTAGAGCCTTTTAAAATTTATCCTCATTTGTTCCTTTTTGAATGGGTTTGTTCAGAAAATCAGACGAGAAATGTTTCGCACTCTTCAAGACGCAAACGAGCGCAAACAATGCAGTTACATAGATGAGATCAAATAACTCAAATGATAACAAATATACAAGAGAAGAATCGAATCTAGCGATTGAGGAGAATGCGAAAAAGGTGTCACGCCGCAATTTCATAGTCCACGTTGCACTCGTGTCCAAAACAGCAGCAGAACTGGATGCCGAGCGGAGAGTCCGGCGCGCTGCATCGACGTTTCTGGCACTGAGTTAGACTGATCTGAAATTGCAAAATTAAGAGCTATTGCTTTCGTTCTATTCGTGCGTACCATCTGATTGACCCAGCAGTCCTGAACGACAGTTTCGCCTTGCCAAAGCGTGTAGCAAGCGAGTCCCATGTCGTAGGCGGGTCCACTGGGCAGAAAACATTTTTTCGTTGTTTCCTTCGGGTCAGTGTTGCTGGCGCAGCGCACATAGGGTCTCTGCTCGTCATCGTAGCTAATGTACTCGCGTTGATCTTCGACCGTACTGAACGGAACGTTCTTGGAGCCGTGCGAGCTCAGCTGCTCCGCCGCAATGACCACTGGGCTGTCGCTTGTGTGCCGCTTGTGCTGCTCCCGCTGATGTAGTTCGGAGTGCGAATGATGACGCGCTGCGGTGAGCGCAACGAGCAACGAAAGGACGAGAACGGCGAACATGAGCGGTGAGTTCATTTTCGGAGTGGAAACTAACAAAGTAGACGGAGAAGCGATGAAAACTAAAAAATACTGTGCGGAAACGACGACTTAAGTAGAGCGCAACTCAAGGCAGATTCGCCCCTTTAGGGCGGAGCCCAATCTCCTCTTTCACAACACAATTCGAAGGCGTGGCCTGGAACGCCTTCTCTTCGCTTCTACCGCGTCCTTGTCTGGCGGTTGGTTTGCATCTGGAAGACAAGTGATAAAAATTTGTGCATTTCATTGACAGACGAAGACGATTAGCAGCATCGCGGTCCATAGAACAAGGTAAACAAGACGAGTGTGCAAAAATAGCGGTTATCGATGTTTACCTGCAAACAGTGCGTTTGTGCGAACCTTATGGGGTTTGCGTCCGTCATTCTAAAAGGAAATTAAAAAACTTGTGGATGAGGGCAGGCCACCTTTTTACTAGAATCCGGCCTTAGTGCGTACTATAAAACAAACATCGTCGCCATGACCAATCTCAGAATCAAGACGTCAATGATTTCCGCAGGCTTCTTTTTTGGGTGTTTTTCATCACTCTTCCGGCACCTCACCATCCCAATCGGTCAATTAATCTTTGTTTTCCGGACGTAGCGTCTTACTCATTTCTGGTGTTTTGTAGACGTCGTCTTGCTCATGCTTGCTCATCAACTAAGCGGTTTCTCTCGAAGCTGGACAATTTGGCGCCAAGTTGACACGTACCGCGGTTTCTCTAGCGTTTGCATACAAGCCGAACGCACAAAAACGAAGTTGGAATGATCGTCGTATCAAGGCGATGATACGGCTTCAGGATTCTAGGATGCGTGCTGTCGATGGTCCTGGAGGATCAGCTGTCTGTTGTCTGCACCAGTTCCACTGAGCCACGTCGGGTGGTAACAAAATTGCTCAGATTGCTTGGAAAATTCACCTATAAATATTGTTTTGTCCTTGCCTGAAACGTGTGCATCTTGGTCACTAAATGCAGACAATTCGATGTGCTTAAGAAGTGCACTGTTTCTCTTTTGAACCTTCGTTACGCAGATCCAAATTTTACTGCTTGACGTCTCAATAGATTGATCTCATACGGTAGGTATGACGTGTCAAACACAAAGCCCATTTGTATGTCTCGTGCAGTCATTGTTTTCAAGTTTTAAGCAAAGTATATGTTAATCTGCGAACGTTTTTAATCGAGCGCATGAATGTTCCTGCCCTAGAACAAAGGCTTTTGTTTTTTATCCCACGCGCTGAGCCCTACAAATGGAGTTGCGCGTGGTAAGCCAAGCAGAATATAGTTAGGTGCTTAGTTCTTCAAGCGGAAAATACAAATTTGAATTGAAAAGTGTAGAAAACCGCTAAAAAATCATTTGAGCAGCCTACAAGTGTGTTTCATCAGGATTTGGTTGATGCCACCGGGTGGGTATAAACTGGGCGCGAGCCGGATGCGAGCCCGGTTATCTAAATCAAAAATTCACGTAAAGTTACAGAATTGTTATTCTGGAAAATTGAAGAAAGAGCATTGCATGACAACATCTATGCGTAGGCTGCGCTCTAGGCTCAGCTTAGACTGAGCCAAGTGCCAGGTTACATACCTAACAGTGCTAAGCGCAACGTACAGACAAGGGCCGTTTGCTACGCGGCTAATCGTTTCGATTGATTGTTTCGAACTGATTGTTTCAATCTCGCTTTTGCGGAAACTCCAACTCTGTGAGCCAAAGTGAAAGTTTTTAGACTTTTTAGATTTTTAGAAACCGCGTTAGTTCTAGTGATTTTCAACTTGGATAGCCGCCCCAGTTTGCATCTGCCCGATGCCACCAGAGCTGCAGCTCGCACCACTACAGTGTCTCTTCCCCTTTACCGTACTCACAAGTATGAGATGAGCGTGTAATTAAAACTCTCAACTGTTGTGAACTAACAAATTCATTAACTGAACTTTATGAGGCCTAAAAGTACGGGCTATCCTACAGTTTATCAGTCTCGAAAAATTCTAAATCAAGGCGATAAGACAAGGTGGGTTGATTTCCTAGGCAGCTTAAAATAATAATTTTTTAAAGCCTCGATTGTGATTGAAAACGTTGTGATTTCTCATCTTATCCGCTTATCCGCTTAGTGTGTCTACTGTCTGAATTGACGTACCTTCACTTACATTAGCCATGTTTGCCAGACAGCCAGACAGATTAAAACCCCAGTTGGTTACTGGTGTTAATGCGCATATTTTCATTCCAAACGGTGGTTATCCACATTGAGCGCCTTGTAATGGTGAAATGCTCATTGCACTGGGCACAAATTCAGGAAAAAAAAACTATAGGCACGTGTTATACTTCGTGTTCCCTATCAAATTTCACTCAAATCGGTGCGGGACTTCATCACCGATGATGATCAAAATCAAATTGCTCCAATATATTTGCAAAAAGCGCGGATCCGTGCAATAAAGCAGCCAACCCTATCGAGTCTGACTAGCTAAGCTAACAGATTCCAATTGTAGTATCTCGTTGGATCAGAAAAGCAACTCGGTGCGTATTCGTCAGTAAATCTTCAACTAGAAGACTACGGGAACACACTCACAGAGCTACGTTTTCTAGCGCCGCCATTCAGACCTAATACCTGTTTATTCGTTTACAACTTTGTCGTCCCTAGCGAAGAACATAACAAAATACTATTGCTGCCTCAAAACACAATTTAACCTGTTTTTTTTTGGTGATCAGTGATTGATTGCGTTACATTCCGCAAACAAAGCGTAGAGAAAAAGACGTTTAAATAACTTGACGTGTGCGCGCTGCCTCTGTTTATTCGTGTTTTCTCGCTATTTATAGACAGACTGGCAGAGAGAAATGCGTGGGTCTATAATTTAATCTATCAGCTCAAACTGAGGCGCGCCCTGGTGTTTCGCAATAATCTTATTTGTAGCGTCTGCTGATTTAGGCACCACACCAAACATCAAGCTCTCATTTGCTCTGTCCTCGGGCTACTAGTGATTCCACGCTTCTCAACCCTGATAAGATTTTCTTATAAATTTTCAACATTCACACGTATTTTTCAAGCTTAAAAATACATATTTTATGCTTATTACGCAGGAAACAGCAGTGCAAACTTGATAAACAGAAAAAAAAACAGGTTTTTGAGATCGAGAAACGAGAACAATGAACAAATATACACGATGTAAATACAAAATAAATTAGCTGTACGCAACTACGGGTACTAGAGAGACATCGCTCGATCGTCTCATGCGATGCTTTGGTAGTCGATGTTGCATTCGTGACCAAAACAGCAGCAGAATCGGATGCCGAGCGGTGAGTCCGGGGCGCTGCATCGGCGTTTTTGACATTGAGTGAGACTGATCTGCAATTGAAGAACGATAAGCCTCTTTTGCAACGGGCGATAAGCTCGTGTTTACCATCTGATTGACCCAGCAGTCTTGCACGACGTGCGGTCCTTGCCAGAGCGAGTAGCACGCGAGGCCCATGTCATAGGTGGGCTTGTCCGACGGCAGATAGCAGCGCTTCGCCTCCTGTTTTCCGTTATTGCGAGTTCCGCACAGCATGTACGGTTTGCCTTGCTCGTCGTAGGAGACGTACTCCTTCTGGTCGTCGACGTGATCGAAGAACGGCTTCCTGAAACGTTTTCAATTAGGCTATGCTGTTGCAAGCTGCTGCTGCACGTACGCTTTCGAGGTTGGCGAATGGTCTGCAGCGTCCGCTGCCTCGACCGGTATCACAAGCTCGCTCTCGTCATCGATGCGCCGCTTGTGATGATGACGAGCGTCGGAGAGTGCAACGAACAAAATCACAAAGAGGGTAAAGGTGACAAGCAATTTCATCATCTTGTCTGGACACAGAGTAGATTGCGGAACGAGTGGAGCGGATATTAGAACACGAAGAAACTGTGCGAAATCGCGGCTTTAAATAGTCTGCCGACGAGACAGAATCGCCCCTTCTGGGCGGAGCTCAGACGCAACACACACACATTCAGACAAGACAATCGCGTCTAGGCGTGGCCGGAACCGCCTTCCTGCTGAACCGTCATCACGTCTGATATCGTCTGATTAGTAAGTTGTTGACTTGGCGACCACGTAGGCACCGACCACCGTATCCACTAGAATTTGTGGCCGCGCGTGAAAAACATGCAATTAGCAGGGAAGGACAGATGTGGTTGAACTTGAAAATGCTACACAATTTTTATCGTTGTACGTCATGCCTTCCAGACCTTCTATTATGAGGCTAAAGTGCAAGTTTGTTCGCGGTGCACAATTGAACGAGCAAGCACAGTTGATCGCGAAAAGGACATACAAATGTGTTTGTTATTGCATTGACTGGGTGCACGGGCATTGTCTTTTACCCGAGGGCAACGTTTTTGTTAAAAATAGGGGTCGTTTTAGTAGCTTCTAAACTCTAAAACACACAAACCGGAAAGAATATTAGACGGTTAAACGAGCAGAAAGGGTGATGAGGCGAGTTTAGCTCGAATTTTCAAATATTCTGGATTTGAGGGATTTTCACGCTTTCGGCGCACAGGTTTGCAATCACAACTTCAAGTTCCGCCGATGTCATAGCTACTATAAATAGGCATTTTTCGCGTTCAATTACGGTGTGCAATCAGTTTTACGACGCAAACTAAAAGGTTAATCTTATAGTTAATTCGAATAAACTTAACTGAATGACCGGAAATTTTAGTTCCTGTATTCGTGTTAGAGGGACAGTGACATCGTCCCAAAATGGTCTTCGATTTTTCTGAAATTTTGTCTACCCCACTAAGTCGACCCTTGCGACCTCGTTGGTGAAATCAGAAATCTTGTAGGACAGTCCTGAGCTATAAAACTTAACGGGCATTTCCTAAACTACATTTCCTAGAAAATCAGTGGTCCTGTGGCTATTTTCGGCCGTTTCACGTCATTCTGATGGTGTGCGAGTATTTCGCGACCTCGAATTGGTCTAGAATGGCCAAGGAAACACAGAATCGTGGCTGAATGGTCGAGAAGCGACGAAAATTAGTGCTTTGCGGTCGCCGTGGACTTGGAAATTTAGGCGCGCGTCGGCAAATCGCGACTTTTAGCAGACATTTAGCATGTCGCGCCAGATTACTCAACAAGTTTGAAAACAAGCTTGAGTCTGACGGTTTCTTGGTTGATGTTGATCTGAGATGAATTCTTGATCTCTTCCTACTCACAACTATCCGTTCTATATGTTTACAGGTTGAATTTAAAAAGATTGCAAAATCAGAACGATTGTACGAAACACGATTTCGTACAAAAACTACAGCTACAAGTACTTGAACGTCTTGAATATCCATAGTTGTGATGCATCACAACTATTTGAAGGCCTTCAACTACTCTTAAAAAAATCTCTTCCGCTTACTCAACTCAACAACAATTTTAGGAGGCGGCATTAAACGTCATCACAACTCTCTCGGGAGTGCTTAACAACACAGCTCTCCGCTCGCAGACAACTTGACAGGACAGCAAGTCCATATATCAGTGCTTGGCTGCGGCTCACAGTGCTTCAACACTTTCTGTCCAGAGCGTGTCCAGAGCGGTTATCGGAAAACGAAAATGGCTTCAACTCAAATATGATTAGCGCCGCATAATTGATGCGTGTGCGCAACATGCGTAGGCTCTCCACTGTGAGGCTAAAAGATCCGGCACAAAAAAACGTCGTGCAAGTGGAATAGATTTGCAGATGCATTCAGGCGTCGCGTCTCACCACGATGTGCTAAGTGTTTCCGAGCAGCAAAAACTATAAATCAAACGGAAATAAACCGCGACAGGATGGCTCTAATGGATGGAAGCGTGAGGAGAAGACATTGACATCGCAGACGTCGTTTCCGCTCGAATTTTTTGGTCAAGTTTAATGAAACGAAATTCCAAACGGCATGAATGCAGTACGATCAAATTCTAATCAATCCAGTAGCCCGGTTGTGCTTTTGCTTAGCCTGATGAGCAAGGATTTTTATAGTTTCAACGTCTACGCTGAGGGACCCCTACGTAGACCGACCAGGTGCGAATTATGTGATTATATTAGGCGTTTCCAAATGTCAAACAGTCAGTGTTGTTATCAACCGCAAAAACGTTATTAATACGAAGAAATGTCGATACGTAACGATGTGTGAACATTGATCAGACAGAGTCGTTTTTATAGTCTGCTCGGTTAATGTTTTCCCAAAATGACATTCCAAGTGCGGTCGACCTTGAAACGTTCAAAGCTCAGCTTCTCTGCAAAACGCGCTAAACTTGTTCGAGCGCGCAAATTCGAAATCCATAAATGGGTTTTGTGACCACGTTCGAGGGGATATGATGGCATAGGCGGCTGGTCGATGCTTTCTCGATTAACCACATTTGGGGAGTCGTCTATAAGCGACTAATCAGGGGTTAGACTACCTTTAAAGAAGACTCGATTTGTACAGCGGAAAGGATGCGTTCCAACGCGGCTGAAACGATAGCTTTTAGTGTATTGTCCGATCAAATTCGAACTTCCACTACTGGAAAACGTGCGATGCTAATCGTAGATTGTCGCGTCCGTTTTCAATTGGAAATGCCAGATGGCAACGCGCCGATATACATGTCACGTAAACGGTTTAAAACACAAGAAATAACAGCCTTGCGCACATTGACCACAAAGACGCTAAATTTGAAAGTTTTGAAAATGAATTGATAACCCATTTCATTTGCTCCATTCGCCACTAGTGAAAATCAAAGAAAAAGAAAAATCGGATAAAAAGACAAAACGTTTGTCTTCTTCTTACCTTTAACCTTTAGAAGAGACTCGATTTGTACAGCGGAAAAGATGCGTAGCAACTGTCAAACGAGTGATTTTAGGATCCGATCCAATTTGAATTTCCACTTTCAGTTGGAAATTCCAGATGGCAAAGCGCCAATATACATTATGTCATTTGTAAGCTCAATCTAATCCAAATTCCACCATGAAGCAGCACACAAACATCCCGAGAATCCGAACGAAGACGTGAGATAAACGCGTTTATGAGTTTGAAATGAGAAAAAACATAAAGACACAAAGAAATTACAAACTGACAGTACGGTTGCAAAGTTGGAAGTTCCGTTTTCAAGATTTGTTTAATTCGTGTTCCGCGCGCGTATTTTAGGTCTAGTTCTGCTAATTGACAAGCTCAAACACCAGTGAGCTTTGTCTCATATTAAGATATAAGTCACTGGAATAGCTCTAAAAGAGAGTGGATCAGACAAAATCGGACAATAAACAGTGTAGGATAAAAAAATTCGACTTTATATAGAATAAGCTTTAAGCTTGGCGCACTGTTGTGTGTGTTTTCCGTTCTTCTTCTCCGTTCTAGACAGCTTCAGCATATACTCGACTTTACTATTTCAATTTCTTCCCATTTTCGTGCCAACTGGGCGCCGCTGACTTGGAGCCAGGACAACTGGGCACCCACTCACTTTAGTGCTAAGTTAAACGCTTCTATAGCAGTTACGTTAGCCAAAAATGAAGCATAAGCGCGTTAAGACCAAACGCAAACTTAGCCAGGAACTAGATTCTTGGCGCGTTGTCCTGGCGCCAAGTTGTTCTCCTTCGCTTCCCGTATTATTGTTCACTTTGGAGTTCAATCACACGCACAGAAAGATAATTTGTCATGTCTGGGGAGTTTCAAAGGATTTTCGTGTGAAACTCAAGGTTCAAATGATTAATCAGATATTTTTTAACCAAACTCAATTAATTCTTTGAACACCACAATGCGAGTTGGTGTGGGAGAATGTAGAAACAATCAGGCGGCAACGATGCACTCTGAGACAAACACCGCGGAACCAAAGTTTCCGATTTATGAATTGTATGAATTGTTGGATTGTTGGAAATGTCGATAGTCATTCTCCAAAGCATACATTCATTAGATTAGATATTATCAGATTAGTTCAACAGATTAAAGAGACAAAACTGAGATTCTTCAAATATCTGTGTTTCTGGGTATGAGCCGCCTGTTTCAGTATCACCTTACAGACACGAGAAACTAAGAATTTGGGGCTTATAGCTTTGGTCCGATGGCTAAGCGACTGCCTGAAGAAACTAGTTTGCTTTAAACTTCAACGCGCCTACCAACGCACCTATCTCCAACATCGATGGAAGAAAACCAAACCCTAAACGAGTGTGTACTAATCCTCCGGTCTCTTATAGCGGCTTGTGATTAGTTGCAGCGGCAAAACAAAAGCTCAAAATCTCAGAGTTTCTCTATTAATATCCGATTAAATGTACATCGCCACATCATGCAATGACCGATTGTCGGAGAAAAAACCGAATGTTTAGTCAGGTACCGTATGATTGCGGCTACAACTGCGCGTATTAGAATAACAAAGCCTTTGTGACTAGAGTTAAACGGGAAAAACAATAATTAAGCTTATAAATAGAGTACCGTAGTCAGTCAATTTGCTGTGCGACCATAGAATGAGTAGGTTATTGTTTTCAAGCTAAAGCACACACTGCAGCGAGTGAAACGTTGCGTTCCGAGGCTCAAAAGTGCCATTATTGTCAGCAGACGGGCGGCCACGGTTATTGTCCGGATTACGCTTGGTTTTGGATGTCTTCCTGATGTAAAGGACGACCAGAGAACTTTTGTGAAATTGCGCAGATTCGATGTGTTAAATAGAGCTCTAAGAGAAAGTACCTAAAGGACCCAGTGCAAATAGACCCAAAAATAGGACCCAACGGATAAAGACCCAAAGCCACAGGATCCAAGACCTAACCAAAACCGGAGTTTGGAAGATTTTTCGACTTATACTAAGTTGTGTTTCAAAGTGTCTCCATAGTTGTTGCCTAGGCAGCGAGCATGGCGAACCTCAACTGGCCTGATTTTCAGTATATCCCGTGACTGCGCCGAGCTCGAGCGATCGCGTGATGTCACGGCGTTTGGACTATCAGTCAAAGCTTCTTAAAGACTCCTGAGATCAGTGCATGGGGTGCTGGTATGGTTGGTAAGCAAGCCAGGGGATAAAAGATCGGTTTGTCGGTTACGGTATGGGCAGCCTAACCTCACAGAACGCGTTCATTTCTGTTACGTTAGACGTGTTTTGTGACTTCAAGCTGGGCCCTTTGACTTTTAGGGGTCATTTTTTGTCCCGGAAACGGTTGAATAGTTCAGGAAAATTATCCAGATTAACACTTTTCATCGCGTCGGTTGACCGCCTGCGTCATAAACAAATGAGATTGATTATGATTTTAAGATTGTTCATTATCCCCGACCAAATTCGCCAATTTAATTTTTAATATCACGCAGTCAATTATACGCTTTCTGTCTGACTTCTCCCATAAACAACTACCGTAACGCGTTTTTTTCTCTTCAACATCGCCTCATACGGTAGCAAGTTCCTTGTTGCGAAGACGTCAACAAAAGTGCCGCCGGCTGTTTTCAACTTTGCAAAACAATCACGTCTGATGATGACAAATGCTATTTTCAATGCTCGCAAACCAATGATTACAGACGTCTCTTCCGGGAATCAAAGTCCGACGCCTGAATGGACTTAATTGCGAATATGGGACAGCGCGTAATTTGTAAAAAGGACTTTGGATCGAGCTACATTATGATGCGAAAATGTTGAAGCGAGCCATCCACTAGTGGTGGTTCCGACAATCCAACTCATCCGAAGACCGGTCAAAGTGTACCGCATGCAAGAGCGAGACAGCGTTCTATCAGACAGATGAGTCTACGCCAGATAACATGCAAGCACGACACCTCTCCTAGCCTGAGTCCGCATCCTGTTCTTGGAACCAGAATGAAACCTTGTAGGAGAGGCAACGAGGCACCTTTTTACGCTAACACAACCATCAAAAAGGATGGAAAACAGTGTTCTTGCCAATACACAGTGATAACAGCTATCGTTAGATTAGAAAAACAGTCGCAAATAGGCGAAGATATCGACCGCGTCCGCAGGACAAACAACGCATTTTGAGCATTTGAAATCGTGAAATGAAAAGACAGATGCATCTGAAACTCTCAGAAGAATAAGGATCAACTGTCCCAAAAGGCTCCGGTTTGCTTATCTTGGTCCGTTTTGTTGGATTCAAGACTTTTTACTAGCCTAGTTAAACGCTAATTCAAATCACTTCCTAGAGCACTCAGTTATCCATCTCACTCAAGCTGAGCTCAGCCAATCCATCAATCAATAAATTTTCAGCAAAAGATAGATTGAAACGTTGCTGAGCTAGAGACGTTTATTGAAACGTTTAGAGCAGGTTTTGATAAAACAGCAATTGATGCATTTACCATGAATTGTGATAGATCATTAAATGGCATTTACCATTGGAAATGCCGTCCGTCCGCTGTCTTCGATGCGTGCCAACGCGAGCGCGAACGTACAACAGTCTATCCCTTCTAGAATGTAGATACCAGAGGCAGTAAACGGTCATAATCTGTTTTGGCAAGCAGATAAACGCGAAGCCCAAGTCCAAGTGTAAAATTGCTGATTTTCGTTTAAAAAACCAACAATTTTCGTCTAAATGATGTCATCTACTACAAAATAGCCATTTCTCAAAGGCAGCACACGCAAAATAACATACGTTCAAATTGAGAACTGCATCAGTCGTCAAGATGAGCTAAAGCCACAATTTCAGAACGAAAATCGAACCAAAATGATGTGTTTATTTGTACTTCTAGTGCCGCTTCCTTTGCGAACAACCACGTAATTGACCACGTAAATGGTCGGCCATCTATTTAGGGGGGTATTTATGGGTATACACGACGACATGCCACGCTGCGTTTTCGCGCGAAATTGAATCACTTAGATAAGAATAGAACACGCTGGGTCTGCCCACGTCAGCTGGCTGTTTCCTTGTTTTGTAATCAATTTCAATTTTACGTGTCTTGTGCGGTCGGCATTAGCAGCATGTGTTGCGCGCGCATAGAAAAGGAGCGCAAAGAAATCGGAAAATGAAATGTTCAAACTGCGATACAATCCGGTTATGGCTTTAAGAGCAAACAACCAACGCTCACGCATTTGCCTTGTTTTCGCAAGGCAACTTCGTATTTTATCGAACGCACAAAGGTAGTTCAGGGTCGGCGAGAACGGCGTCATAATCCGCTGCGAAAGCAAATCCGAACGAACTTCGACCGGGACCAATTCAAGATAGAATTTGTACTTCAACCTCCTCACTTTATCTTGAAGATTTATAACAGGAGTGTATGTGGAATTTCATTAATTATCAAAACTGCTCGATACAGAGGACAGGCATAAATTTGTGTCAGAGTTTAGTGCACGACGAAGCCGACGAGCCGGAAATTGAACCGGCCGGCTTTGATTTTTGACCAGCAATGGCTCGGCTCGATAAGTAATTTTTATTCAAATTTGATAATTCATCAGTTAAGGAAAACAAAATAAAATTCAGTAATTCAAATAGTAAATGTGCTAGTGTTCAACACGTGCTAAAACGTGTTTTGCCACCGTCCGGTCTTACAGATCTTCAGAAGCATAAATGGCAGCAATTTTTTTCTCTGATTCTTACCTGAGAAGGCATAGGCTGCGCGATAGACCTCAGAATCAGTGAAGCTAACGGGCCAGTTATCGACTCGGTTAGCTCTGATTTTTACCTGACGAGCCGGCTTGTGGCTCGGCTAAATAATGAATTGCTGTTAACTAGCCGGTGCGATTGAAGACATGCAAACTTTTTCAATAATTGATCTCGCTGTTTTCTAGCCAAATCGATATATATACTGTTGAACGCACGAAGCAGGCAAATTTACTCAACTTTAGTGAATATTGAGACGGCTGGCTCGCTAACCGGGTTAATTTTAGACTAACGAGCCGCCTCATGACTCGACTCGACTACCTTTTCGTTAAAAAAATCGGTTTCTCCGGTTTAGTGCCCATATATAGAACTGCACGGAACAGGTTGTGCGCAGCGATGCGTCACGCGTTCTTTACACTAACGATTTAACCGGAATTGAAGACAACGGGGACGTGTTGAGATGTTCTGATTGGACGCTCGTTGGCGTTGCAACATGGTGGCAGTAAAACACTTTTAACCTACATAATTAGATCGTAAATGAAAGCAGTGTACAAAGAAGTTGTTTGTTTTACATTTTTAATCGTTTATAGCGACAAAATAGAAACGGAGATTGATTTGTTCATTTCTTCAAAGCTATTCTATGACAACAGGCAAACACAAAGAGTCAGAAAAGCGAATAGCGAAAATAAAAATGAGTGTTGGGTCATTTGGACTCATATTTGCATAAGTTACGACTATAGAATGGAAGCAGGTACCCGTACTCAAAATCGAGGGGTTAGAGTGACAGAACGAGAAAATGCATTGAAAAGGAGCTGCTGAAGAGACTGTTTATTGCAGTTGGTCAGCGATATTTGTGTTTTGGTCGCAGAGGTTCACGTAAATTGACATCGTAAATAAGAAAAACCGCTTTCTGATGTCATCTGTATTGACGATTTTGCGAAAGTGAAACGTTGTCAATAGCCAAAATGAAAGCTTGGAAAGCCAGCAGTTGTTAATTCAATTTCAAAACTTATAATTGGTTTATTAGTATTACGTAAAAACTAACGCACGGAGTAGAGAAGCAGAGGATCACATACTACAACACTATGCCACTAGGCCTAAACTTAGTTTGGCGTGATCAACTTCAGGTTTGACAATGGCAAAAGCACTTGACATTGAGCTCCAAAACCAAAAATAAGAACTGCAAACTACAAAATTGAGCATATTTTTAGGCTTATCGACAGCGCGAGCTGTGTTTTCAGTAATTTCTAGTTCCTGCGGCTAATTCTGAAAATTCTCTTCACCGCTCAATTCCGGTGGCCGCGGAATTTAGAAATGCAGCGATTCCAGGCGGACTCGAACGCTCCACCTGCGCTCCACTCGAACGACTCGAACTTTTGCCAGCGCGAGTGATATATTTCCCAGTAGTTCAAGATATTTCACGCAAATTTGTGGCCTGAAAGCCTTTGAGCTGTCTCGAAAATAAACCTAATTTCAACCCATTTCCGGGTTATTTGAGATTGCGAAGAATGATCACCAGATTTACACAATATAACCAGAAAATTCGTGTTTTGAGCAAGCACGTACTTACGTACACAGTTTGGGAGCGCGGCGCAATCTAATCGACGATTAGAATCCATTGTTCAAAAAATCCCAGCAATCGAAAAACGCCGTAATAAACTCATCTAAATGACTCATTTAAACAACACGTCGTAAGCCCAAACACAAAGAGTTGCTGCTTGCAAGCAAAATGTTTTTCAGAAGCATTTCAGAAGCTCTCAAATGTCGCCCTACGACCTTTAGAAATTCCGATAAATGTCGCAGACGGTTGATGTTTGTTGTTGTGGTGGGTAGATGAATAATTCGAGCACATTCGCGCATAGATCTCGTAAACAAAGTGGAGAATGTAAAATTGGGGGTGATGTGAAGATGATTCGCCGACGTGAGTGACAGATTTTTTACGGAAATGACGTTCATTTGCTCTGTCTGCGAAATGACGACAACGGATAATGTCCGCAGCGATTAAATTTGACTTTTTTGTGCAAAAACAACACCACCATTTGGTTATGGTAATGCTCTCTCACCTCTGCTACAATCGAAACTACCGTAGTTGCAGTAAATGGTCAACAACTTTATTTATAAAATAGAACAATGTCTTGCAGAAATGATTTTCTGATTGAAACCTATTTTCGGATACGATTTATAGCCGGAACGATTTTGCACATAAATAAGGTCAATAGCGACCTTTTATTCTCGTTTTTGCAGTCGAGTATACCGACAATGACTCACGGGTCTGCGCTCTCTGCTTACCATAGGCTTGCAATCAACATCAGGTGAATCGTCGGTGTCTAGACACCGAATTATATCAGCGTCAGCTCCATTACTCATCGTATTATGATCGTTTCAGATTTTAAAACGTTCGGTCACAAGGCAGCGGTACAAAATGTGTTCCGATCATAAATTGGTTGCGGATTGTAGCTAATCATGCACGTGCACGTGAATTCACATGACCGGCTAGAGTGTAAACGGAATTCCTACCTTGAAATGGCGGCCAAAATGGCGAGGCGCAGATGTTTACTGATCGACGAGCGGCGGCGGCAGACGGTTCTGTTGCAAATGCAAACAGTCGTGACTGAGAAGCGGTTTGACTGAGTGATAACGGTATTATGTCTGACGACATTTCCGCACAGACCATTCAGATTAAAGGGTGTGCTGTGATTTGATCGGCTGACAGAAGAAGAGAAATTGGGAAGGGACCGACGTGAAATGAAAAATGGCGGTCAGTGAGAATCGCATCACTATCGCATTAAGCTTTGGGTTGTCCGCCAAATGCGGCTCTTTCAGCGATAAAAAACACATTTTGGGCTAGCATTTACAGAGTATCATATGCAACGTTTCAATTGATTACGTTTACACTGAATTTGGGAATTGCTCAACTGGTCAGGTCTTTCCTTGAACGCTTCCGGCACACGAACGATCACAAACTATATGATCGGTGTTTCGCAAAGTGATCTTCGCCGTCTCAAAGTCCGTCTGTGATCTAGCAGTCTATGTTATCAATCAAACGCGTGAAAACAAACAAGTAGAGTCAGCTCGGCGGCGACATTCCAGTCGCGTCTTCTTTGCGCTCGTTCGAAAGTTTCTTGATCAACATCCTTGTTGCTTATCGTGTTTTGCTCTCTGGGGCGACGCCATCACGGGCGACAGTGCGCGTGCACTTTTAATCTCTGCACGTTTGCACTTTGAACAACAGCAGGACGGGCCTATTGTTTAGGGTGTCTGACGCCAGAAGGTCATTGAACATTGAAAAGCGGAAAACGGTGCGAGATTGCAGGTTAAATTAAGCAACGGAACCTCTATCTGTTTATGTTTTAGAGGCGGAAAAACAATTTTTTTGTCAACTCATTGGTTGTCGCGACTGGCGTTGTTTACAAGGAAGCGGAAACAAATACGCAATTTTGACGCAAAGTGAATAATAACATTTTATGGAGCAGTTCAGGTGTTTGCTGGCAGCTACAATTAACACAATCACATTCGATGAACATATTCGAACTGCTTAGAGGGCATTGGAAACAAGAGAACAGCATAAAGCAAAAAACAGGAAGTTGGCAGAAGCGGACATTTGCCGTAATTGAAGTTGGAGCTGGATTCGATGCGTTTTGCCATACCAGAAAGTCCCGGCTAGTCTTGGTTGAGAGCGCGACGGACTTGCACGGGGACTTCCTCTCTCATATAACGCATCTCGATGAGCATTTGCTAAAATATGCGAGAGTGGCGCTTAGCGGAAAGCGTACTCGTACGTGCAGATACGAGTCAAACTTCTCCTTTGAGGTCCCTTTCAGGTGATACATCGATGCTTCACAGCCGCCCACGTCGACACTATTCCCTGAGTATACGCAGATCGGTCGTTGGGATCCAAAATGAAATTTGTCAGTTTTTATTTTCGGTTTTTTTGTTATTTTTCGAAATTTTTTTGTTTTTGTTATTGTTGTTGATTCTGATGTAAAGTTTGTCTCTTCGACACATTTCGTATTTTCCACGCTTATACAGTTTATACAGTTATTGTTGTTGATTCTGATGCAAAACACACTTAATTTTTTTCAGTTATTGTTTTGTTTCCACACATCTTGTTATCCCGATAGTGTTGAACAAGAAGATAACAGAGAAAAGTATCATAAATTACTGTAACGCGAACAAACCAGATTTACAATCGCAGGATTGTTGTCTAAGCGGTTCGATTAATTTTACAAGCAGCTTATTGGTGTTGGTTGTGGACAACATCGGTGATCGGGTACTGTAGTTTGACTGCAGGCTACGGTCAAATACTGTCGCTCAAATTTTCTGTCCGTAGTCATTCGAGTCGTTGAAACCAGCGGTCGTTCAGAAAACAGAACACAAAAGAGACGATACCACCGGGTGTCCGACTCAGACACCCGGTGGTATAGACAAACGCACAGCCAATGAGCCAGCGCGCGCTTATTTTCGAGACCTCAAAACAAGGATACATATTCGGTGTCATAAGAAGTTAGTTCCTTGTGCCACAGATTCAAGAAAACAGGCAAAACTTACGTCATCATTTTCTTAAGGAAGCATAAGATGGTATTACTCGCTCGAGTGTTTTCTAAATCGCACGTGCATCATCATAAACAACCAACACTCCAAAACTTAAGATGACGTTTCAACCGGTTACAGCTGTCTGGTACACTGATTTAATCAGTAGCCTGTTATAGATCTACACCGAATACGTGTCAATTAGTAATTGGCTCACAATGGGACTGGTGAAAAAATAATCAATTGTTGCTGATCACAGAGCACACGTTCTCTGCAAAATCGACCAATCAAGCGAGCACTGACGACGAATGACTTGCCCTTATCAGTTTAAAGAACTAAACACTTCAAGCGCTGGTCGGTTTAAAAGACAGGAAAGGTGTGTTCTTAGGAAGAAAATTTTCGAAAAGAGCTTGAATGAATGCGAGAGGAACGTTGCTTATTAGTGGCGAGTGATCCTTCAATTACAAAAGGTCGAAACAGGACAACTTGGCGCCACCAACGTGGCGACTCCGAAGTGGAGCCGGACATCTTCGCGCCAAGAATCTGTAACCTGGCTAACTTTGTGTCTGATCATTTTTGGCTACCGTAAATACCGTAACTCCCTAAGGCTTAGTCTGACCGCCGTTGTGAAGCCTAGATCTTGACTTAGCAGGTGCTTTGTAGATCTACTTTTAGACGCCTTTAACGTACAAAATTGCCAAACTCACTTTTCTGTACGTCTGTCTAATTTTGATTCCTTTCAAACAGCGGTATTTAAACTTCTTAGACGAAATTTAAACTGTGATGTAGTAACACACAACAGAATTGCTATGACGTTGTTCAAATTCCACACATTTGCGCGGAAATGGGTGCAAAAGATGCAGAATCTACAGTAATTATAAGAGCTCAACAACAATTGTTGTTCACTCGTTTTTTATGTTACTTCTCGTGGAACAATTATTTTAGCGTTTTCCTCAATCGTCGTTGAAAAAAAACAGACGTACAGAGACGACCTGCACTAACTGCTAGAACTGTACAGTACAGTACAGTACTGCAAACTGCAGTACAGAACCGTACAGAACTGCACGATTTGGCGCCTTTTTCAGTTGAATTTAATCCGACAACATTGGTCAGCGACTTCAGTCGACGTAATTTAACGTAATAAAATACAAATAACGTTCAAGCTAATCTTTGTTATTAAATTTTGCCCCGTTTATTAAATCTCTGTATTATCTTAGGGATTATGGATGGTTGATTATCCTTGTTTTCATACGTGACTAATAAAACAATTCTGGATTGGCTTGGGGATTGGGGATTGACTCCGTCGTTCTGACCTTCGTTTTTTTTGTCGTGCAGGTATAAACACGGGCCCTTAACACGGACACGGCTATTCAAGTTGAAAATCGCTCAAACCAACGCACTTTCTAGTTTGAAAAACTCAACAGAAGCAGAAAACCCAATCAGTAATTCAGTTTCGAGAACACAGTTTGAGTTTTGGTTAATTTGGTTAAAGAAGCAAGATTGAAACATTCGTCTGTACGTAGCACATATGCCTGGCGCCTAGCCTCGCCCGCTGCAGCCAACATAGCCGAAAAAATAGACTTAAAGAGGATCAACTGATCCTAGCAATCTGTTACCGCGCAATTTAGTGCTTTTGCTTTGCCTGCGCTTTGCCTATGTTCCTGACGTCCCAGGCTCCGTTGGGCGTTCAGGATTTGCGATAAGATCAGCTTAGGCTGACTGCCTCAGTGGTTTAGCCTAGTTCACTAACTTACCAGCCTTCATAGGGACATTGGGACAGAGATGTTCGGCGCGAAGACATTTCAGCTCGAGGTCATCCCACTAAACCAAAACAACTGTGACCTCTTTTGGATGTTCAGAAGGCAATGAAAACTGAAGAAAACTGAAATTAAAACTATTTTCTCAAGAATAGTAAAAAAACTTATGATATTTGCGGTCAGAGACCATTTGAACTAACAATTTGAACCAGAGAACACGTCTAAACGGGTCAAGCCAAAGTCTAGGCCTCCAGTTAACATAGTGAATTTTGTGCTCGCTCCGCTCGCCCACATGGACCATTTTTCATTGGTCTCTTGGCTGGATTTGCCTGCACAATCGCAAAATTTCACGTTGCACCGGCACTAAGGACCATTCTTAACCAACTCTATGTGATTGGCTGCGCTTTCTGCATCTTTGGCATCTTACCGGAGTACTGGTATCCCGATGCTGGCACCACGCTCTACAATACCGCATACACGGCCGTCTTCAGATCTCTTTTTGCCGCCTGTATCTCCTGGCAAATCATTTACCTGGTCAACTGGCGCCAACTTCCAGATTCCAATTTATTTAGTATTTTGGCTAAGCTCACATTCCAGGTAGGCTTTGGTTCGCGTTGTAGTTGACATATCCGTCGGTAGGTCGGTATGGTCGAAGTGATTTTCAACTTCTTAGCTGTTAAAACAACTAAATTCCAATTTTTGCCTATTTGATCAAAAAAGGCAAATATTTGATAACCATTAAAACGCCTATTTCAGGATAATGTTCACTCGCACCCCCTCTTCGGACCTCTATTCAACTCATCTCTTGGGTTCGATTAGAAAACGAAGCAAGATTGAAACAAACGGTCCGTGACTAATGGTGCCGCTGGTTGAGCGCCGGTCGATTGGGCGCCTCAGGCGTATTTTGTCCGTTGCCCGCATTTTGGTCCTTGGTGTTTGTGGAGAATAAAAACACTGTCCTATTTCGACCCAAGCTCTGCGCCATCTGGCTGATCGCTACAATATCTAAGCGATTATTGGTAATTCAGAATCCTTGTTTGCGTACGTGACTAAGACATTTCACTATGAATAGCACAAATAATAGTTTAATTCTGCAGATTAGCTGCTGTTAATTCAGCTAGTTAATGCAAAACTGGCCTTCGTCAAAATTACGCAAGCAAGGTGTGTTTGTGTCAAAAAGAGCCATTTTGTTAATTTTGGGAATGTAATGCAATAATTCATGGCAATTCACTATTGACGAGTTATGCACAAGGCGGTAAACAAGGAAGTACAGTGTTGTTTGCGTCACCTGTAAAGACTACCGTACTACCGTGTCAATCTCTGCGGCTCGTAGCAACTTTGTACCGCTCGGACAGAGGCAGCACAGCTATAAAAAGAAATTCTAAGAAAAAAGGCGCTTTGTAGACTCGCGCTAAAACAATGGAAGAGGAGACTTCGATTGACGTCAACAAGCCCTAAGAAAGAGTGCAAAGCTTTGAGCGGCTTAGGTCGGAGATTGTCCTTACAGGCTCGTGAGCGCTTTTGGAACGTTTTCCAGCAGGGAAAGTCGAAAGTCGAGGTAAAAACAGCGGAATGAAAACGATAAAATTGGAAAACGAGTTTGTTGAATTTGATTGATCACGATAAAGGAGTTAAAAATGTAGCCGCACTGGTTTAAATTGCAATTAAACTTAAAAACCAAAGTCTAGGACGAAGCCTCCATTTTTGCGGCAGCTCTTAGGCCTAAGCCTAAGGCAGTTACAGTACGGTTAGCTCAGAACTAAGCCTAAAAACTCAGTTCAAAGCCTGTTTTCCAACAACACGGCGTAAGAATAACAAGTGCTCGCCCAAATTTCCCTCTGGTAACGCCTAAAACTTGCGCAAAGCGCAGAGGAAGTGAGCTCTGTAATAGAAATTATGAAAAACAATTCCGGCGCCGAATCATTACCAGCGCCGAGTTGTCCTGCTCCTCCTAAATACGCTTCCGACTGTTCAGTTCACCTCATTTTGCCAAAAATCGTGGGTTGTTTCACGCAATAAAATTGCTTTTTTTGGTGTGCAGATCAAAAACAGGCACGAAATGATAGAAGGAACCCTTGCAAAAACTCTTACAAACTCTTACAAAACTCGCTCTAAACTGCGTGCGTAACCGAGTTAGGTCGCAAAGTGTCATTTCCTGTTGACAGCGGTGGGCGCTGTCTGCATTCAGCGCAGACGAGACAGCGCGCTTTCGAATGTGCGAACTTTAGCGACGGTAGTTTGATTTGATTTCGACAATATTTCTTGTTTTTTGTACGACGGCAAGTGTGGGCACGTAGGTAATTAACACTTCGATCATAACAAGCGCTACAAAATAACACAGAGCGCCGTAAACTACATTTTAACACAATACATCCGCGTGTGACGATGAGATCGAACGGCGACATAGGTGTTGGATTGCAGAGAACAAAAAAATTCTCGAGATACCAAAAAAACGCGCTGTCAAACGAGTCCGCGATTTAATATCAAAGAACCGTTGTGGCTGTTGCTGGGAACAGGGAAGGGAACACGACGTGCACCTTAGAGTCTTCTGAAATTTGGAGTATTTGCGGTGAAAAATGTTACGCGAAAGGCAATTCCCTCCAAAATGTTTATTTTTTCGATTGCTCCGAAATCACTTTGAACAAAGAACCTAAAGGCAGCTTTTTCTTCTAAACCCTTCTGGCATGCTGTTGCACCGAGAGCACAGCCGGATTGAAAATTATATAAGCAGGAGTGTGTGTTTTTGATGTGACCGCATGTCAGCTGTTTTAAGGTTACACCAGATGGTTGAGAGTGATTGCAGAGCAATCAAAACAGAAACATTTTAGAGGGAATGGAACCGAAGAATCTGAGGGGGAACTTTGTGTGCTTCAAGTTCAACAGAGTTCACCGGTCTTCAAACAGCCCAATGTCAGTGACCGAGTGCTGCTAGTCTGAAGACTTGTTAGCTCCATCTCTGTCGTCTGCTTCGAATGCTCTTTCGTATCACTTTTGGAATACACTGCCAAGCGGCGAATTGTCGGACGATTCTCACATCATCTCTCCAATCGTTTTATCCACAATAAATTGTATCCAAAATACAAAAAATTCATTCTGCTTACTTGATTCATCATTCAATTCAAACGCTGTTTTTTGTCTTTTGTTTCTGTTCTGTTTCACGAACTGTTTATGTTGAAAACAAATTGGTTTTACTCGATTCGATGTGATAAAATGGTCGCATAACGTGCGACGTGCATTCCTGTAACGTCTTGTGAACAAGCGTCGCAATAATCGCAAAATCCTGCACTTTTGTAAACACAGCTTGTACGCAGACATGCTCGACTTTAAGCTCTCAAAATACAATACATCGGCTAGGTTCTCTAGGTGAAGCGCGCTGCTAGAAGAGAACAACAACTATTATAGTCTTTATTATTTCGCCGACAAATGTTTGAAAACATGATTGGGTATAAAATCGCGTACAATCCATCATTTCAGCGCATTAATTAGCGCGACGCACACAGCGCCAGCTCTCCTCCGACAATGGCAAGTGTTCCTCACTGCAACGGCGCCGCGATTGTCGAAGACGAGAGTATACGGTATCTCCCAAACCAGCACATCTACGTTGGCTGCTTCTATTTAGTCTTTTTCTGCGCTGCTATCATTCCGCAGTTCTTCTTGATGTACACGTGCTTGTAGGTTTAACCGAGCACATCACGAGAGCTCTAAATCACGTCTGATTTAGAGAGAAACATAACGTTACCGTATCCTGCTACAAGCTGATGATAATTGTCTGCTTTTGCGACATGATCAACTTGTTCAACTGTATGTTGACTGCGGGAATATTCACAATGTTCGAGATTCAGCATTGCAAGAGCGGAATGTGGGTTGTCTACTATGGGCAGTTTGTCATGTGTAAGTTTGCTATTTGACATTAACGCGGTTAGATTGAACTTTTGATGACAAGACGGTTGTGAGAATTCAAGACATTCGAGTGAAACCGCATACATGTTTTGAGTAGAGTTGGGCTGGTTTAAGCGATGTCTTGGTGTAAATGGCCTTTGTGTGTGATCCGGATGACGAACACATTCACTGTGATTTTTAACTTTAATTTTGAAGTTTGAATTGTACCGCGCGCAAATTGCCAACACTTCACGATGGGTTGCACATAAGACGAGACTCTCCATAGGTAAGGTCAAAGCGACGGGATCCAATTGACAAAGTTTGCTAGGGTGACTGGAGGCTTCCAGGATCCGGACGCTGGTCAGAAGATCAGGATAGCATGATTGACAACGTGAACCGCCGCTTTAAAACATGAACGTAGGCATCGGTGGAACAATAGTCTAAACTGAGCCACTGCGTCTCTTGAATAGCACAAATTAATCAAACTTAATATTTTTGAACAGATTCGAACGTTTCACTTTGTGTTTGTTAGTCCACTCACATTCAGTTATTGCGACATGGACAAGCGAGCGATTGAGGGGTTCAGATCAAAAGTATGTGGGAAACCCGAATCATGTTTCTTCTGCGAACCAACTGGCTGCCGCTTTTAAAGGCTACATTTTAATGTCATTTCCTTTTTAATTTTTTAATAATAATTCCTTTTTAAACAACGACGTTTTGTCTTGTTTCTTGCTCAATCGGGCACCATCTGTGTTGTCTAACGAGCAGGATGACGGCGTCAAGCTCGAAAAATGCATTATGACGACATTTTTGCACTTTGTCGCTTTGTTTAAATGCAGACCAAGTACAGCGCGCATTATCGCCTAAATTGTCAGACGTCTGTTGTTGGACTTTAAAACCGGAAATCTCTTCTCTCTCAGTACGTACATACCACATGAGGAACTAAGAACGCCAAACGCGGAACTAAATACCGTATATCCTCGTACAATAATTCCTCTTCTTTTCAGTTTTCTGGTACGCATACTGTATAGCAAATCTCATCCTCGCTTTCAATCGTCTCTTTGAATTTTTGAACAAACGACTCACAGAGCTCCTGTTTGACGGACATCGCTGCTGGCTCTGGGCACTGGGTGTCGCTCTCTACGCTGGCTGTTTGTGTGGGTTCGCTCCCCAACCGTTCTACTTTTATGACGCTGACGCTGGTGTGTGGTACTTTTTTTGGCTCACGCTTGATCCGGTAGGCTTTGCACAGCTGAATTTGTCGATTTCAAGCGGCGGTTCATTTAGACCAACTACTTTCACATCTACAACAATCTGATCAAACTGGGCCTGATGGTGTGCTGCTACATTCTGATGCTTGTTCTGTTGAGAAGAAAGCTTGCCGGAGCGACAAACAGCGTATCGGATGTGCAGAAAAGAGTGAGAACAACTTTTCAAAAAACTCTCTAAAATTCAAAAATTGCAGCTCTCGATCCAAGCGTGCCTGATCGCATCAGCGTGCGCCGGTGGAAACATCACCTATCTGATCATCTCCTACCTGCCGATGGGCAACTCCCCAATCACTGGAATGATCGGCGAGACTCTCTGGGGCATCCAACACTCAGCGGGAGGCTTTGTCTACATCCTCATGAACAAAGCGGTCAAGAAGAACGTCTTGAAGTTTCTCACCCGCATTGGGTGCAAGAACATTGGCACTAAAGTGATCAACATTAAGCCATCAGAAGCAAGTGAGTGTGCCGGTGACTCATCTCTTAATTTGAACCTCTCTGCAGGAACCGTCTCCGTAGTAACCAAATCTCGATAGAGTGAGAAGACTTGAGGGCCGAAAGCATGGATGTTCAGCGTTCCTAGTTTGTCATTTGAGGAACGAATGTAGACGAACAGTTGGTTGATTTCCTCTGGGAGAGAAAGAGTTGCGTTAATAAAGAAAACTTGAAGAAATGAGTTTTACTGGGCGCGACATGCAAAACAAGGCAAACAAATTTAGACGAGATCAGTTTCTTGCGGTTTGATGTTCAGTCCACAGTTGATTGAGACTATGCTGACGCACACGCACAGGCAGATGACCATGATGACGATTGGAACGACCAAAGCGATCATGAGAATCATGTCTGAAAGTTGGTAGAGTCTGGTTTCAGCTTGGATTCACGAAATCGACGATTTTCGGAATACGAAATAATGACCTATGCATACGGGGCAACATTACACTCAAATCCTTTGCAAATACAGCACGCAAAGGTCGGTTTTTACGCCATTTGATCCTGGGACCCTAAGTTAATCTGATATGTCGACGCCTTAGCAGTAACCAAAACGTTGATAGTCAAAAACGCCGTTCTCTGGCGGCAAGAGAGCGACTGAGTTATTAGATTACGATTTTTTTTTGCTTTTTTTGCACCAAATCTTCACGAAACGTTTATTCGATTAATTCAATTATTAGAATCACTATTAGAATTTCGCCATTTGTTTAGCGGCAGCACGGAGTCAACTGAGATCCAGATTGATGAGAAAACTCGGCTTTGCTGATCACAGCGTGCTTAATTCGATCTACGATAATTTTGCGAAAAAACAATTGGAAGCTCATTGTCAGTTAGAAGTCGAATCTAACGAAACTTGCACGCGCTGCAGCTTTGTGCTCGAAAACAAGGTTGTAAACTAGCGCTCAAGTTCAATCTGAGCTTTGCAGACCAAAGCTGAGATGCACATTGACTCGAAAACTCAAACAACTCGATATCAAATGTCCAAAACAAACGTTCAGCTATTAGCAGAAGAAGCATTTAAAATTGACGACTGTAGCAGAGGGAGGTCGGCTAGCTGAGGCGACGACTACCTAGCGGAACGCATAGAGACGACGAAAAACATTAGCATAGCAAAGGAGCGAGCCAATCTATTTTAGAGCGCATTTAAAGGGCTACGGATGCAAAACAAGAAGAAAAGTTTGTTGGCGACCGTTGACATCTTCACTTGAACGCTGTTTTTAAACGAGGCCAAACACTAAGCGAAGGCACAAACTAATTGTTATATTAGGCGACCAGAACACTTGTTACATTTTGTTTTTTGGTTCCGCAAACTCAGTTCACCTTTGCACATTGCGCAGAATCGCAGTTTGCGCCCAAATAGCGTAAACAAAGAATAATCGATTGAGGACTCACTTCACTAACGATTTTTTGGTTTTTGCAAAAAGTGCAAAAACGCTGACTTCAAGCGCAATTCGCAAAAAGCAGCCAATCGAACCCAGGTCGGGTTGCTGCTTGCCATTTCTGGTTTCCCCCCAAAGTCGTTTAAGCTCAAAAAACGATTGTGGAAGCTGTTATGCACGGTGGGTGCAATATTTCCAAGTGGATCTACCATCCATTCGGACAGAAATACGTTTTCACCAGCAAAGGCTACAACTCGGCTTGGTATGAAGCTCATCAGTGTCATTTCGACCTATTTTGGCCGAATCTTGCTTGTTTTTGCTGCTCTTTTGTTTCCCTAAATACAGAAAATGCTTGTCCAAATGCTGTGTGATGCGGGTGCAAAGTTTTTGAATCGAAAAGCGTCGTCTCTCAAAGCGACAAAGCGACAAAATCCACCCAAAATGAGGAATTTTCAAAGGGAACCTAACTTCTATGATGAGAGAAATGAGAGAAATAACAAGAAAACAACGTGAAACCAACAAAACATGCTGAATTCAGCCATGCAACCAGAATTGAATGAAATTCATCGAAATGCTGCCAATCGGCTTCACACTTTGCACAAACATTTGGATCGGCCATTTGGAAAGATCGCTGCGGCGTTCATATTCGCTCTTGATCACTGCAAGCCGCAAGGTGGCTTTAACGTTTAACATATAACGTTTAACGTACATTTAACGTTCGGAAATTTCATATATAAACCTCTGAGTGATCGAGGCAACTATCAGCTGTCTATTGCACCTTTCAGCAGAACGTTCTTTATTCAATAGTATTCAATAAAGGTAACGAGCTTCAAATAAATTCTTCCATAATAAATTATTCGTCGTCAAACATCGATTGGCTGCGTGTCCGGGTCGTACTCGAAAGCAATGCAAATTACTGTAAACGCGTTCCATATACAGAAACCCATCACTACCAACGGAAGGAGTGCAACAACCGGAAGCATAACCGAAACCCTAAAATCATATTTTTGAACAAAAATGTGAAAGTTCACTCACCAGTGAAGCAATGAACAGAGGCAGAAGGAGAAAACGACGCAGCACGCAGGCAGTCAACAGCGAGCCGAACATAAATCAAATTTTCAAAAAGCCAAGATCTTTTCTAAAGGAAGCCTAAAATCGAATTTCGCTTCGAGAGTCGAACAACGAGGTCAACAACATCAGAAGGAAGAAGAATTTAATATTACACATCTGCTAGTTGACAATGCGGCTGTATTACGGTCGTTTGATTCTGACACGTGAGGAATATGATTCCCAAACATATGCAAACGCAAATGAGGAGAATTCCAACCGGAATAACCAGTGCGAGCGCGAGGATCATGCCTAAAGAGTGAATTTTTTAGACTAAAAATCATAGGGCCGACTCACTTTACGCATTCAGAACACCAAAATGAACCACTTTAGCGGTCAGCCGTCGTCGACATGTGAAGAATTAAAATATGTGGAAGCGGTGGACTTACGAGGGAATTAGCATAAGTGCTGTCTGGAAAGTCATTGTGAAAGTCTAGGAAACACGTCTAGCAAACAGCGGACACGTAAGCAATTTGCGAAATGAACAACAAAGACGTTCGTTTGCGTCATGACGCAAAGAAATCGCTGCGGAAGAGTCGCTTTGCTGACTCTAACAAGCGCATTTTGAGTGTTTCGCTTGTTAGTTTAATGAGCGAATTTCTTGCCGAACCCATAATCGTCATTTCTGTTTGTGAGAAATGACGCCGTCCATTGCAACGTCCTCCCTTCAATGGTCGTTTGTTTACAAAAACAGCTTAGAGTTAATATTTGGGGGATTAAATTGACACCACGAAAAGCATTTGTCTTCTTCGCTCGCTACGAAACTCCTCATCTTTACGAGTTGTTTATGTAAATCATCTTTTTTCTCGTTTTTTGCCCGTCCTAGCGATCGTAATTGTCTCTAAATGGTTTCGTTCCAAAATGGTCCTAGATTTTTCTAAAAAAAAGCTGACAACTTGGCGCCAAGAATTCGGTACCCCGGCTAATTTTGTGCCTGGTCGTGACACGCTTAAGCTTCGTTCTTGACTAACGATACCGTACCTGCCATAGGCTTAGGCTGACTGTCGTAGTGGTGTAGCCTCTGCTATTGGCTTACCAGACTTCGTAGAGCAACTTTTAGACGCGTTTTATATGGCACCAAAAGATCAATGTATCAAATTCGCTGGGCGCCAAGATGACACGTACGGTCTTAGAATTTTGTAAATTATACACAGCCTGATTTTGAGAGAGCGACGGCAGATAAAGGGCTAGACGGCTAATGGCAAAGTCTGAGAGGTATCAGAAACGACTTTCTTTAAAGGCTGATCGCTATGACAAACTTTCTTGTCGCATTGGGCGCCAATGTCCAGTCGTATATCAATAGTTGCTCGCATCTTTCATGTTTCTCGCTTTTTGAGCCTTGTAATTTTTGTTTTAGCGCAGTAGGTCCATAAACTAAGCGCCAAAACTCCTATTCAGGGTTTGTCGTTTAGTGTGCATCAAAAAACTGCGATCTCTGCACTTGCAGTCACAATACACTCTTGATTGTCAGGAATCTCTGATCAAAATTGGGTTTAAATCCAATTTTATCGTATTTTTGCGTTGAATAGGTGACAAAACTAAGCCGCCATTGACGTCAGAGGATGCATAAAAGTGCATTGGCACGTCGTAAGCACTTCCTTCCTTTGTGACAAGCGCACTATAGGGAAAGACGAAAATAGAAATTCTGAAAAAATGGTGCTTAGAGACAGTAGTGACCTCCGATTGACAATGACAAATCAGTGAAATCAGAGTAATTCGCATGTGATAAAGAATTTCACGTCTACAATTTAAGGTCTAACTCATTTACTTTAGGTTGACCGCGCTGTCATCAGATGTCATCATCTACGATGAATTTGGATCGAGAAGCAGCACCGAATATATGGAATCGATTCCGTTTGTATGGTTTCTTTATTAAACGATTGGCATGATTTGATTTGGTGTGTCTGTGTGCATCCTGTACGTGTCAACTTAATGCCGGATATCTCAGCGCCAGGCAACGTCAAACGCGTTCAAAAGTTGCTTGACAAAACCTGCTAAGCAAATATCTAGGCTACACAAATGCAGTCAGCTTCAGCCTAAGACAGTTACGGTATGGTTAGCCAAAACGCGTTCTGATCAAGTTGGACAAGTACCAGAATCTTGGCATCAAGATGACCAGGCTCCAAGTTGTCCTGCTTACGCCTGTTTATGCAGCCTAAAACAGTTGAATTCAGTTAGGCATAAGCAACTCCTGCAAACGGAATTTGGACTTTTGAAAAATTACGGAGATCACGCGAGGAGTTGCTGAGCAAATAGTCAATCTATGATCACTCGCCACTTGTTTGTCTTTGAGCGATAAAACCGTCTGATAGATGATGTGACCGTCTAGTCATACGACGCTTGAATCAATATTATTGTGACATTGATCACATTTTGGCCGCCACCCACACATAGCAACTAGTATAGATAATCAGGAATCCTCATGAATATAGCGTGTGATTGTTGTGTACCACTGAATGCGCTTGTTTTTCAACTGGGCAATTGCTATGGAAACTTGTAGAGCAGAGCAAGATTTCACAAATTCAAAGATTATGTTTTTACTAAACGGAAAATAAAAATTTTAATCTGCGCTAGTAGGACTGAACGACGATAGCTACATGAAATCTGGTCTTATTTCTTGTAATAAACTAGAGATAATCAGTTAGGGCGTTGACCTGAATTTGCAAAAGACCTGAATGATTTTGTTTGCAACTTAATTGTCCTTTCTACAACGGTACGTGACCACTTGGCGCCGCCGACTTGGCGCTGGATGACTTGGCTCCGAACGCCGACTTGGCGGTGGACGACTTGGCGCCGCCGACTTGGCCCTGGGCGACTTGGCGCCCAACAATCTAAGTTCGTAGTACGAAGCCTAGTGAATGTTGAATTTTTTTCGCCAAGTCGTCCGGCGCCAAGTTGACCCGCTTCGTTTCTACTTGCTGTTTTCCATTTTTTTTGCTAATTTCCAATGGGACAAGCAGTCAACGTAAATGCGCACTTTGAACGGCACTGACATCTGTGTGACAGTCAGGCCAAGAGACGGAAAAGATTGATTTTGAAAAGATTGGAAAGCGCATCGCCAAGTCGACCAACAATTTTTTAATGTACTAGTATGTGCTTTGGTGTATGGGTCTAAACTCAAAGCTCAAAGCTCAACAATACGCAGTCAACGATCTCAATTAGCCTCTGTCATTCTCTTGCCTAAAAGCTCACGACATTAATTCACATCCCGCAGAAAGCGCTCAACTGTTATGGCCTAGCATGGGGACGAAAATGACCTATATAAAATGTGATGAACTGAAATAAAAACAGCCAAAATAACAAAAATATGAAAAAGAAAAAAGCGGTTCTCATCGAACCCCGCCTTGAAATTAACATTTAACGTGCTCAAAATATGTTTCGCTCTAGCGCATTGTGCATGATGCTCTAATTGAGTGCTAGCAGCTTTGCGAATGCCTCCATTAATCTCTCGCATTCTCTAGCTTTTCCAACTTTTCCATTTCAGGTCATCACAAAATGCGCCACAACCCCACGTTCGTTTGTATCAAATTAGATCGAAACTTTAATTTGTGGGCGCAAGCGGTGAACGAGAGAATAACACCGCGACGGACGCCGGTCTCTGAGGCTCGCTTTCGACCGCCTATGGCCGGCCAATGTTTCTCTCCTCATTTCGGCTTTGCGCTTTTTATGCAAGCTTATTAATGTGTGCTTAGTGACTCCGCCTGCAATGTGAGCCTTTTAGAGGGAGTGCCAAAGCGGAGGACAGTCAATAAAATTAGCATTTCTTACTATTAGCGCGTCTGCTGACCTTATCATTCATGCTTTCAGAATGTTCAGCCATTACAGCCAGCGTACTCCACACCAGCTGCGAAAAGCGAAGCCATTCACTCTGCACTGCTCGCTTCTGCTTGTTGTCTTCGTCTACGCCTTCTTGGGAGGTCTTATTTTCAATCGACTCGAGGCGAAAGCACTCGAGCGACAAAAGGAGGATCTGAGGAAGGAGAAATTGGATTGCGCTTCCAAAGTGAGTTTGTGACGGAATTGTGTACCCTTGTGTAGGACGACTCACAATCAGAGTGTCCAATTAAAAGCGGCAAAAGATCGAATATTGAAAATTGAAAAAATTGAAGAAAAAACGCTTTTAAAGAGACAGTGACATCGTCCAAGATGATCTCCGATTTTTCTGAAATTTCATCTACTAATTCCACCATTGCGACCTCGATGGTGAAATCAAAATTTTTGTAGGACGTCTCAGTCTTGAGCTATAAGAATTAACGGACGCCTCTACATTTCCTAGAAAATCAGAGATCCTGGAGCGATTTGAAATGCATTTTACGGTTGTGCACTGACTGCGACTTGTGAAGTTGGCTGTTCTCTAGTTATTTCCGGCCGTTTCACGTGATTCTGATTACATGAGAGTTCCTCTCGACCTCGAATTGGTCTAGAATGGCATGGAAACATAGGATTGTGGCTGAATAATTGAGAATCGAAGAAAATTCGTGAATCTCCGGTCATTTAATTCGGTAATCTCCGGTTAATTTGGACAAAACGCAATTCGCAGCCAAACGGCCACAATTATGTGTTTCCATAGCCGTTCCAGACCAATTCGAGGTCGCGAGGAACGCTTATGCCATCAGAGTCACGTGAAACGGCCGCAAATAACCAGTGAACAGCCAACTTCACAATCCGAGTTTGTGACCGAATTGTGAATTGACTCAGATTGTCCACATAGAACCGCAGAGAATCGATTAATTAGTGAAATAACGCTTTTAAAGACAATTTGCCAGCTGCGCCGTTGTTAATTGTGTCCTATAAAGCGATTGTCTGCTAGAGACGCGGCGGCTGTCTGCAGCGCGGACGCAAATCACAATTGATTCTTAATTACTCAACAGGTACTCGGCAGCGCCGCCATCAGCACAAGCGAACTGGACCAAACAGTGGCCGGAATTATGAAATGCTGGGAAGCGGAAAAAGATGAACGATCGGAATGGGGCTACATGACCGCGTGGCTCTATGGATTCGGTATTTGCACCACCCTGGGCTACAATCGCATAGCGCCGATTACTACACGAGGTCGACTGTTCTGTATGCTCTATGGAATCGTCGGCATTCCGATGACAATGATCATCATTGCCAATGTGGGTCAGTATCTACGTGAATTTGCTGGGAATTGGCGGAAAAAGGTGAATTGACAGCGGTGGATACTGTAGCTTAAAAGCAGTTTAGATCGAAGTTTACCGTGTGAGACGACGTGAATCAAAAATTCTGGAAGGAGCGGCGGATAAAGTTGAAGATGCTTCCATTGAATACGTTTCAATCGCTCTTCTCCTTGTCTTCTCCGCGTATATTGCTCTGGGTGCCTGGCTACTGCCTCTTCTAAACGGTCAGGTATGTGCAGAGTAGATATTGACGAACCAACCACGAAATCTCGTTTGATGAGAGCCGCACTCGTTCGCTTTTAAAATCACTGATGCTTGACTGAGACATGTTGCCAGAAGTGTCAAAAAATACGGTAGAAATTTACGATGCGGGTTTTTTTGTCGACAATAACCGGAAATCTCAAATACTAAATTGAAAAATGTGAGATACGTTGTTCTTAGCATCGGTCACTAAGAAATTTTCTCCTGTACGACAACGTGTTCAGTTCTTACTCTCTTAATCGCGTAGCTTAAGCTTGACTTCATCAACGGTCTCTATTACAACTTTCTGTGCTTGACGGCGATGGACTTTGGACAACTCGCACCTTACAAGTGAGCATCAAGCGCCATGCAGCGAGCTAGAACGTGATTTTCAGAGTTGCATTCCTTCCTATAACGTTCATTTATGTCTGTTTTGGGTTGGCAATAACCACCATTGCGATAGGTTAGCAATCAGAAACCAGTCTGCAATGGTCGCTGATTGTCACAAATTTCAGAAGTCGGCTCAGAATACATGAAAAAGCTCCATTACTTGGGACAGCGCGTCAAGAGCGTTGCCACAACCAAGATCTGGTTTGGCAGTAAGAATCTCAAAGTTCGTGATCTGCTACACGCGGTTGGAAAGAAGTGTGGCGTGGATCCTGGTGTGATTGATGGGATGGACTTGGAGAATGTTGTAGAGAGAGCGATTGCCATAAATGTGAGACTAATTGAGTCACATTCTAGTACGGGATGCTGTTTAGGAAGGCCGCGAACCTCCAGAAGACACAAACGACGAGTATCCTCCCCAGGAACCCGAACCAAAAGCGCCCAGTCTGCAGGACAGCCGCGATGATTCACCTGAACCTCCACATGAGCCTTCTCCACCTGTTAGCCGCGTGCTTAGCCTGAAGAAGGCGATTCTGAGGACATCGTCAAACCATACCACGCCAGGTGGTGAGATCAGGACATTCAATGCGGTATGCGACTACGAGAAAGTCGTCAACTTTAGGCTGCTTGTTTAGGATTTTGATCAGTTCAAGATAGTGGCCATTGATGTCACACCTTCACCGGTGGAAGAAGCAATTGCTTGGGAAGAGCCCGTTGTCGTTGCGCTCAGCAATGAGATCACGATTCCTAGTGAAGAAATGCCGCAGGTTCAGTCCTCTGTGCCGATCATTCTCCACGATGAGCACAAAGCTGAGGTTCGACTACTGATGGAAGAGGAAAGGCCAAAGCCACGACGATCCAGATCGGTTAGCCCTGCCATGGAAACCATAGGTTTGAACACTGTTGGCTGCACTGTGGCTGAAAGACCACGTTTAGTACCTAAAAACTTTGAGCAGAAACGACAGCTTTATGGAAGAAATTCGCGAAAACTACTCGAAACGTATCAGGAGGAGTGGGATCGTCTCGCTAGGCTCTCAGATGAACGCCACGTCCCAGTATTCCGGCGATCGCCGGCAGTTTCCCAAACTGACCTAAGAAAGATCTCTCAAAAACACGATTAATCCCACATCTATCAAGTCGCAAAACAATTCAGCCATTTATTGTGTGACGAATTTTGATGTTTCCTTGCTTTTAAGGCGATTATGTTGGATGAACTATGCGAAACTCGAATAACAAATTAACTGGACATGTTTGTGCGTGACTCAATACTCAATGCGTGACACAAGCTTTCATTCTGTCTCTCGTGAGAGGTCGTTTTGTCGTTAACAAGAGCGATTTTGTTCGTGATGCACCTTATTTTGGAGCTGCTCAGAGCGCGCAAAATTGAAATCAAACTCGAAAATTCAATTCGAAAACGAAGCGTCTGGTGAATTGGGTTTGGGCACCAAATCAGAGAGTTATGGGCTCGTTTCATAGCTCAGAGTCAGTTGTTCACACCGTTGCATTCTCATTTCGATCCGTTTATCGGCGTTATTAGCGTGCTTAGTGGACCAGGAATCACAAAAGTGACTTATCTCCATTTTGAGCTCGACGATCATACTACTCAATACGTTTATCATACTAAGAATCGACCTTATTGCACTTTTAAAGCACTGAAAAAGCATATTGCAACCATATTTGTACAATAGAAAGTATTCAAGCAGCGGTTTCAGTCATTTTTTGTCACTGTGACAAATTTTGAGTCTATGAACAAAACTAGCCAGGCGTGGAATTTTGTTGTAACCCTGGCGATCGGCGATTCCACAAGCATAAACAGCGCAAATGCTGCTGCATAGCTCAACAGAGCCAGCACCGGCAGGAGGAACAGCACGGGCCACGGTCCTTGAGCTTGTTGGAGGAATTGCGAGTTGTTGAATAGGTAGACCACGGGCATATGAAGAAGATAGGCCTAGAACAACCGTTATCTCAAATTCGAACAACTAAAGGCTACCTGGAATGTGAGCTTAGCCAAAATGCTAAATAAATTGGAATCTGGAAGTTGGCGCCAGTTGACCAGGTAAATGATTTGCCAGGAGATACAGGCGGCAAAAAGAGATCTGAAGACGGCCGTGTATGCGGTATTGTAGAGCGTGGTGCCGGCATCGGGATACCAGTACTCGGGTAAGATGCCAAAGATGCAGAAAGCGCAGCCAATCATAGAGAGCTGGTTAAGGATGGTCCTCACAGCAGGTGCAACGTGAAATTTCGAGATTGTGGAGGCATATCCAGCCAAGAGACCAATGAAAAATGGTCCCGCTTTGGTGCATGGACGCGAGTAGATGTCCCATAAGCCTTCATAGATCTGCTTAAGGTCAGTTTCGGTCTGATTTGGGTAGGAAATGAACTAAATTTGTCAATTATTGGCTAATACTATGACTGAATCTTTTGCGCCTACCGGGATGTCCACATCGCTTTGATTGCATATATTGTACCTTCTACACCAAACAGCTCTCAGTCCGGCAGAAACAGCTATCAGAATGAGCAAAACTTGAGCGCCAAGCTTTGGTTTCGCAGAAAGCGCAAAAAGCAAAATTGGCGCAATTGCGTACATTTGCATATCAAGGCCCAAATACCACAGATAGCCCAGACAGGTGGGCGATGACTGCCAATTGTTGACGAAGACGAGATGAGACGCGATTCCCCGCCAGCCGCACGATGAGATCATAGTGTTCCAGAATCGGGGCAAATAGTTCTTCGTCAGCGGTCCTTGAGCGATCCAAATGAAAAAAGCCACCGAGGGAAACAGTCGAAGAACTCGTCTGATCAAGAATGAAATCAGCTGACGCGGGAAACTCTTTCCGACTCGTTCGTTCTCTGCTCGCACCCACGAGCGTGAGGCGAGGAGGCCGCTGAGAACGAGAAAGATTTCGACTCCAAGAGATGAATTGCCAAAAAGAGGTCCGAAGAGGGGGTGCGAGTGAACATTATCCTGAAATACACGTATTAATGACCGTTTTTCTTGAGAATATGCGCAAAAATTGGAATTTTGTAAAAGCGACTAAAAGTACGATGCTGGCCCTGCCATCTAAGATGAAAATTAGTCGGATTACGGAGCATTGCATGAAGTTGATGCTCTGTAAGTCTATTTTTTGGTTTTGTATTCCACAGCGAGCCAAGTGACCGGTTACCGACCAAACAGTGCTCAGCGCTGCGTACAGACAAGGGCCGTTGGTGAGGCGCGCAATCGTCCGGCGCTCAACCGGCGGCGCCTGATAGTAGCGAACAGATTGTTTCAATCTTGCTTCTATTCGTTCTATTCGAAAACTTTAACTGTCTGCTTGCAACTGAACTTCTAATGAACTTCTAACTTCTAAAAAAAGAAAACGAAGATCATGACGGTGGAGTCAATCCGCGTATTATGAAAGCATTAATTGTGCTATTTACAGGAAATTTCATTAGTCATGTATGAAAACAAGGATAATCGATCATCCTTAATCGCTCAGTCGATACAGAGATCAATTAGACGGGACAAAGAGCCCATTTTTTGAAGGTTTTTTTTGGTAATTAAGCTCGCCGATAACGACCACAAGAGAGCCACAGTAGCCTATCAGACCGCCTCAATCGTCTTTTAAAGAATTCGGACTTTGTGGACGACAGCTCGTTTCATTCGCCAGCGCCTCTTGACTTGAATATCAAAGAAGTAGAAAGATTGGATAAAACAAAAGACAAAAAGCGACAAAATCAAGCCGAAAATGGTTGCGCGCATTCTGGATCAATTCCAGAAACACCGGGACGCTTGTATCTAAGCCCAAGGAGTGCATTTTGAGAACGACTTTAAGGCGTTAACGTAGAATTTCTAGGTGTTTTCAAGACTCAATCCACGCGTGCACATTCTGTTTCCCATGGGAACACTTCTCCCGACTGCATTTCCCACTATCTTTTCGCAAAACTGCTTCGTTATCAACAGCACTATGACGCTGTCGTTGTGCAGCCGCCGACCAAATGATCAACTGAAGCTGCTTAGCTATTTATGGCCAGCAGACGCGCTAAATTCTTACCTTAAAAACCTTTGCCGACGGCAGTCGCTCCAAGATATCAATTCTCCCTTCGCTTCCGAGGTGATTCACCATCACCCAGAGTATTGCCACAACACGGAAGTAGTTTATACAGTTGATTTTGCTTCTGTGCGGAGTGGTTAAGTCGTTCCAGGACTTTTTGAGCGACAGTATTTGGCCATTGCCTCCGGTCAAGCTACAGTAGACGATCACCGACGTCCACAACACCAATAAGCTGCTTGTTAATGTAATCGAACCGCTTAGACTACAATCCGGCGATTGTAAATCTGGTAATTCGGGCATCCACGGCGCTTCCGGCTGCTGCTCGACATGCGCGCAGTGGTTCATGTGCTCCTGAAACAGATCTATCGTTAAAAGAACGAATTTCTCAATACAGTTGCGCTTTTGCCGCGTTTTCGACTGCAACAAGCGAGAATAGCGCGTGAAATGGACCCGCAACAGCTGCAACAACCGGTAATGCGACCGATAAGCGATTTCACCTCTACACCGGCCAGTGATGTCAACACCCATCTTCCATTTTGCACTGTTTGATTTCGTTAAACGCACGTACGCACTGTTAACTTCTTTCTGGGTTGATGGGTTCGTTCAACACTTGTCCGCATCGCTATCACAATGACAAGTCAATAGAACAACACTGCGGTTGCTGTGGAACTGATAGCGCGGAATTAGAAGGGATTACTAGGCAGGCATCTAATGTGTGATAGCTGAGTTATTTCGAAGTTGGCACGGACGCTTTTTGTGTCGATCGTTGCTTCTTATGAGCGCGCTCTGGGGTGGTGACGCAATCAATTTTCTGCAAAAAAAATTCATGTTATCTTAAGGAATTGACAGTGGGCGATTGTAAACCACAGATACAGGAATGATTGTGGTCATGTTGAATCGAACAACTACATTGTGTAAAATAAGATCGATGAAATTCGCATACAGCAGATGCACATGCAACTGCACTCAGCACGCTCCGTTTTTTAACGGAAAATGCTACTTTTGATCTGACAGTTATTCATAAACTGGGGCCCCTAACGCGGCTATCAAAGTTGTCCTACGAAACCTGGCAAACCAAAAACTAGGCTAAAAAATTAAGACAGTCAGCCTAAGCTCAGCTTCGATGTTGTCTGCAATGCTGCTCAACATGGCTATTTTGTCTGCAGATCAAACGCGTCAAAACGTTGTTCTACGAAGCCTGGTAGACCAATAACTACGCTAAATCAAACGACTAAACCACAAAGGCAGCCTAAGCCTTGCGCAGTTACGGTATGGTTAGCGAAGAAGGAAAGTGAAGCTCGTTACGACCAGACACAATGTTAGCCGGGGTACCAGATTCTTGGAGCCAAGATGTCCTGCTTCAAAACCGCATGCTGAAGAAGATGGACTCAAATCTGCACAAACCGATATAATACATAAACACTTGCCCACATCGTCTCGATAGCTGTTTTTGCTACAAAAATTGAGCTGTACAACCGATATCGTCTGAAAACGGAATTTTCAAAAACCGAGCGCTGCGGTTACTGCGGTTAATTTTGTCACTAAACCTTCGTTATGATTCAAAAGTCTAAAAGAAATTTGGGACTTTGACCTATTAATCAAACTTTCATTTTAACCGGCGGCTCATCGTATTCCAGATCTATGTGCACCAACATTTGTTAGTTTGAAACGCACAATGTACTATCTCGCTTCAATGAGCATTATGCTCACTTTCACAATAATACAAAAAAGCCAAAATGATGCCATGTTTTCCCCAGCAGTAAGTAGTAACAACTAGATTGGGTACTGTAGAACAAAAAGTTTATTGTTTTGTTAAAACACGCGGTTCGGGGAAATGAACAAACGGATACAAGCGTACAAGCTATAATCTGTGTAAATTGTTGCGTCGGTAAAACGTCGGTTTTCATGGTCCGCTAATTTGTGTTTTGAACACTCAATCTACTGTTTTTCTAAAACGCAAATAGTATGATAGGCCGCCCTTGATGATCACTATTGTTTGTGACACGGCGTTTCCGCTCATTCCTTTACCGCGTAATCCGTTTCCGCGCAAACGCAATTTACTACTGCGTTTCGACTTCATTTATTTGACAGACTCGATATGCGTTTATATGTTGTTTAATGTTCTAAAACTGATCTACGGCTTCGCGCAGAGCTCGGCTTAGGCTGACTGCTTTTGTAGTTTAGCCTACTGTTTGGCTTACCAGTCTTCGTATGGCGTTCAGGCTTAATTGCGTTCACACTAAATTGAGCGGAAACGTCGTGTCACGGCTTTGCTAACCTTATAAGATCAAATTGGTTTGTGGTTTCTCTCGTTCTCTGTTCTCAATTTGTTCTCTCCGTTTACGCCAATATTGCGCGGTAACGGTTGCGCGAAATTGTCTTATTGTTAGAATTAACATAAGAGACATTTGAACAAATAACGGCTGCGCTCTACGAAGATTGGAGCGATGCGAACAGCGTAAGGTAGTTGCCTATTCACGCGAACTAATCAACTGTAACATCAACCGGGGTGTCGCGAAAACGCGAACAGTTTAATGTTTTGTCTAAATGCCATCGGCAGCGCGTTGCGCAATTCTCCCATGTTCAAACCTGGCGGATACCGTACATCGGATTCGACAGAACCACAGAGTCTCCTTTCGATTGTGCACGTGGTACCAATCAGCCGTCTGGAGATTGAAGTGCCTGCGCGCCGGAAGGTAAGAAAACTCAGCTCCTCGTTAGCAACGCATCACATGAAGGGCACAACGCAAAACGAAAAAATCACACGTAAACTCACTTTTTGCTCCTAATCATTCGTTCCGCTCCACTAGAGACGTGTCTCTTCCTACTACGATTGTACGCGCGCTTATCGTCACACTGGAAAGAGCAATAATCACTCGCACACTGGGCAAAGTCCACGCGTCGACACAATACCGCAATTTTGATCAAAGCGCAGTATCGCTAATCACTAGAGTCGAAAATTGAACGAATTTTAAGAGAATCACTTGATACTTACAAACTATCCAAGGCGACCGAACGTACAGCGAAGGGCGCACGTCTGTTTACCCAAGGGAACACTGCTCCTTATCTCACTCAGACCAAACGGTACTGTTCTGGCGTGTTGATTAGGAGAGGTCACAGATTTTGAGACAGAAAAAAGTGGTTGTTTAGGAGCACAAAAGGATATTGACCCGTTAGGTTGACGCACGGGAACCTGTGACCAAGCATCGCAAAGGTAGACGTCGCATTAAACTAGACAGGTGACCTAAAGATGCAACTTGAAGAGTTGACGCCGACTGCAGTGAATAACCACATGTCGCTGCCTACAGTTGATCACTCAACTCTCGCGATTGATCAGCACGTGCGACTGAACGAGGCGCGCAATCTCAATGCTCTGTCTTTGCGGTGATAAGTCGTGTAATGTTCTGATGCTGATCGTTGGTACATTGATTAGAAGTGAAAACTACCTGTAATCTTGTGAAGAATTTGTGGTTGAGCGAGAATGCGAAAATCGGGGAAAATTGAATTTTTACAATCACAAAGTTGTCCTTTGAAAGCGCAGCTCAAACGAAAAATTAATCGCCGCGGCAGTGTTGAGGGTGGTGTTCATATGTAGGATCTCGCGCAAACGATGAGTCATCAGGTCGAAAATAGATCTCGCATTTGCATAATTTCTTGTATAAATACTCGGTCGCTCGGTCACTAGCGGCCCGGGCCTTTCAGAGTCGTCAGGTAGACTCCACAGGTCAATGGGATTCTGCTGTTTTCATCGCGAAGAGTGGATATTGGGAAAGCGAACCATACTGTAACTGCCTTAATGGAGGCTTCGTCGTAGACTTTCTACGTAGACGTAGAGATCTGTTAGGATTCATTCTAACAGTTCGTGCTGATTTGGTGCGAATTAATGCAAAATAGCAGCCGACAAACATTTCTGTCTGACTGGGCCTAAATTCATTTGTCCAATGCTGCTAGAGTCCATCGTTTTTGGTTTTTTACTGGCTATCTATTTATTGTTTACGCGTTTACTGGCTATCTATTTACTGGCTACCAACTATGCAGGAAACGAACTGTGATAACCCACAAAAAAATGCTCACCAAAACCCTTTTAAACACCAGATATTTCTGATATCGATGTCAATTGTTGATTGTTGGATTGTTGACGTGGTTTTTGATCGTTTTGTAAACGGCGTTATGACATTCCCCCCAAAGTCTTTCGCCCCTTTCCCCACTTTCCGTTCACATGTTTTAAGCGTTTGGCAATTTATCTCACTGCGGCAGCTCCTAGGCCTAAGCCTAAGGCAGTTATGATATGGTTACCTTAATACGAAGCCTAAACTTGGTTATATACCTGTTGCACAACTACACGTTTGCCCACGTTCTGTCTATCACAAAATTCAAGACAATTTTTAACTAAGTTTTGTTGTGTTGGTGCTTGTTAACGCTTATGTATTTCATATTTCACGCTTATGGCGAACCAATGTAATCTTTAGTTTAAACGTTGGGGAAAAAGACGTTGTTTAAATGTTAAAGGGACACCGACATGGTACAAATTATGTCTTCGATTTTTCTCAAATTTGTACACCTTCTAGCTATTTCCGGTCGTTTTCCTTGATTCTGACAGCATGAGCGTTCCTCTCGGCCTCGAATTGGTCTGGAGCGGCCATGGAAACACAGAATTGTGGCCATTTCGGTGAGAACAGGCGAGAACAGTGAGCACAAAATCGCGTTTTGCCGACGCGCGCCAAAATTTTTAAGTTGAAGTCGACCGGGAAATCATAAAATTTTTTATTGATTCTCGGCCACACAGCCACAATTCTGTGTTTCCATGGCCGTTCCAGACAAATTCGAGGTCGTGAGGAACGCTCATGCCGTCAGAATCAAGCAAAGCGGCCGGAAATAGCCAGGAGGTATACAAATTTTGAGAGAAATCGAAGACATAACGTTGTCCCTTTAAGTTTACAACTTGCCGATTTTTGCCTTTGATATGACCACTTGTTGAAGCCAAATTTGTGCTAAACAAACCGCGTTCTATACGGACGCAGACAAATGTTCAAAGATTAATGTGAATGTTTGGAGATCCGAAGCCCGTGATATGAACCCTGCGAGGGTATCAATCCCGGGCTTCCGCAGAAGACGAAGCAAACATTAATCATTGAAATGCGAAGCCAAAATCGAAATTTAGCTTGTATTTATTCAAAACTAGCCGTAACTTTTCGATTAATATTGAACGGTCTCTACATCAGTCCCAAGTTGAGTACATGACAAAAAATCGAGCGTAAAATCCCGAAAGCCAAAAATTGAACGTCGAATCGTCGAAAATCACGTCATTATTGATTTGTAAGCATGCTTATGCTTAGGCACATTACGTTGTTTCTGAAAAAAGGAAAGGGAAACAAAAGTTCCTTTATTTAGGCGAAACGTCAAAAGTTGGGATTACGGTAACGGAAAGGATATAAATTAGCGGTGCGGGAGACCAAATCAATTCCTGTGCAGAAATAACTTTTTTGAACCTTTTGACCTTTGACTTTTGTTTGATTTTGGCTTTGACTTTGGCTTTTGACCGAAAACCACCCACCCTGAATTTTACATATTCTGAGGCTCAACGCCGATCTAATAAGTCCTCGCACGCTCGAATTGGCTCAAAAAGACGAACACTTGCACCAAGAAATGGATTAAATTCTCAACTTGACACCCCAACATTTCTCGGCTCTCAAGACGAAAATAAAAAAAAACGGAAAAGTCTTTTAGTTGGCCCATTTTGAGCTTTTGAGCTATATCGCGGAGCTTGTTCTGGCCATATCCACTTTTATCTCCAACACTCAAACCGTAACAAAATAACCTACATTCAAAATCGGCCTACTTTTACCACACATTTTGGTCCCACAACGAAGTCGCGTAGTGGTACAAACGTCGGCTGTCGGTGGAAAACGGTTCGGCAAAGTTATAGCGATCCGAGAGAGACTTGCATTCTCAGCTGCGGGACCATTTCCATCGATCAGACTCTACCGTATGAACGTTGCTGGGAGGGATAATCGCTACCGAGACATGAAACTCTGAAAGTGCAGTCGATTTTCTTTGTTTGAAAATCGCGGAACTCTGAGTGCAGCTAATATTTCAATCTTTCTTTTAGCAGAAAAGCAATCATAACTCGAACTGCTTGCTTCAAAGTGAACAACTGAGTGAATTTCCCGTTTCTGTTGATTATTCAGACCAGAAGAGCGTTGGTTTGAGTTAACATCAATTTACATTGCCGGGCCCGCATCAGAGCTCGGGCCCCAGTTTATACGCTTTGAATGCAGCTATCAATCAGACTAGCGGCCAAGGATGTGTCATCGCTACAGAAACTAAGAACAATAACTCGGTCATTGGTGTTTTATGTGAGAATTTACTACAGCGTCTTACACTTAGGCAGTAGCAGTTCTCTTGTAATCTGCCCTACCATATGCTCGATATGGCCGATTTGACGAATCTTTGGCTGTTATTCAGTTGCCAGAGGATTAGAGCGGCGCTCGACTGCATCAGACGGATAATATTGGTTTATCATTCATACAGCAGCGCCAAAGTGCAAACAAATGTGCTTAATTTAAACGAGCTCCAAACGCCGTCTTGCTTATCAGCAGTTAACCAATATACGGGCATCGCGGCACCCGGTTTTAATCGTCAGGAGCCAACGTTTTCGCTCGTGCGAGCAGCTTTGCGCGCAATGTTACAGTATCTGTTACAGCAAGTACCGTGTTCCTCGACAAACTGCTGATTTCCACGTTTATACTGTTTAATCCCTTCCTCTCCCCCCACGGCTTCCGGTAAACAAGTTGCGATCATCATAAAACGTCGTCGGAAAACGCGTTTCAGAGTTCAAAAAATAGTCAATTTTCAATTTTGAAGCAAAGTACGAATATTCTGACTTCACCATGACTTCATAATCGGTAGTCCCGAAATATGGCAGTTTATACCAGAGAGATCTTTTTGTTTATGTGAGCGATGTACGTGCCCCTTTAAAGTCTAATCTGCACGCATCCATTGCCAAATCCGAACAAAACAACGGTTGATAAGTAGCGAATTGCGTCAATGAACGCAAATTAAGTTATTAATCAAGATGTATTGGTAAAACCACGTCAGAACTCGCCATTAACGGCTACGCACAGAACTAACTATATTAAGCATTTATTCGTGATGCGTATCTCAATGTCACAACTATCACATTTCAATCTCCAATCACTGCAACAAAAATCTGCGTCACATAGTTTTCTGCGTCACCTAGTCTGCTCCTAATTCAAATCCTATTTAAAATAGCTTGTTTGCACGCAAAAAAACCGGTTCAATTACTCACTAAATAATTTGGATTTAATCATGACGTCTTAAAATACTATCCCCTACGTGTGTGGTTGGACTCAGAGAAAATCTGTTCAGAGCTGCTAAAAAACCCGCGTCCGCTACCCGATTATACGATTTTGATGAGTTGGCAGCGCCTTAGCGTCCTATCTACGTTCAGGTCATTGTTTTTAAGCCAAAACTTTCGTCCAAACAAGTAAAATTGAGTGTTCTTGGATTGCCGATCGTAGCTTCAGTAAAGTTTCCGCATAAAACAATCTATCATATAATTCTTTTGCTGCTGCACAACGATCCGATCACGACGCTAGAGAGTTTCAGATGTATTGCATTTGCAGACTTCAGACTGATTTACTTCGTATTTCAAAACCCTGTAAGTAAATTAATCCAGGAAACATGAAGAAAAACCAGTAAATTGGAAATTGCTCTGCTTTGTAAACTGATTACATTTTTTACATGCAGAAGACACATTACAGAAGACCAGGCATGAAAAAACCTGGTCCAACGTTGATTGAAAAAAAATTTGGGCTGATTTTCATTGGGCTGGTCTTGCCGGCCGCCTAACTTGGGCAACGCGTTTTTGGAATGTTAGCTCTCACTGTAAAAATCGATTGGTTTCTCATATTTATCAATGTTTCTGCGGCAATGGCAACGCAGAACTAGGTAATTCACACATTTTTGAGCGGTTTAAATCGGAATAACTGCGGTATTTGGCAAAGTTTGGCTAAAATTTGAGTTTTGAGTTGTCATTGTTTGGCGGGAAAGTATTGGTAGAAGATGCTCGTACGGCGAAAAAGGACCCACATAGGTTTCCAGGCATGGTAAACACGATTTTGCTGCTTACAATTTCATAATACGCTTTTATCCTAAAGATATTTAGAAGGGTGTCCTATGCTTTTCTCCAGTTGTTTTGTGGTTTGAAAAATTTTTCATGATGTAAAGAGCAGATAGATAGTTTTTTTTGCAACTGGGTTACTATATGTAAAAAAAAAGTAGCTCTTTCAATGATTTTATCTAGAAACAGTGAGATGCTCCTGAAACGGAGAGAAGAGGGGTGAGTCCTAAACTTGTGTCGAGCACATTCTGTTGCATTTTCAGACTTCAGACAGATGCAAATTTATAGAAGACTTATATGCCGGTTTAAGTGCTTTATTATGCGAATATTGGATTTTCCGTTTTTTCCAATTATTGTGCACAGCCGCGACTTTGCGCGTACTCGTGCCCTCTTGCACAATTCGTAATTCAATATTCACAATCAGTCTGTTTTGAGACAACAAATACAACCACATTGACACTGATGTCCCTATTTTTCATTCGCTGATATTTGTCAGAATTTTGAATCCACACTCCAGACATGAACACATCACGCATTTTTCAATTTAGCTAATTCAAAATGCGGGCTTCTTATCTGAATGGCACCGCTGGGAGGGATTCCGCACGCCCTAATCCTGTCTTCTGGGCGCCGCCTACGCCAAAATGCTACCTTGTGATTGCCTTTCTTAAGCGGTCCTAATTCCCGGTCGCAAACTCCACCCCGAGAAGTGCGCAGATATAAGGGGCATCACTCCATAAAGGTTTTGTATATCCACATTTACTCCAGTTTTCTACTCCAACTACTCCGAGCGGCAGAGACTCGACGGAGATTGCCACTTGTGTCATGTGGCGTGCGTCGTTTCGCTCTACTCAGATCTTCATCGTTCTTTTTGGTCGGCGGTCATTTATCTGGAATTTCGCTTTCAGAAAAATCGCAATTGTGATGAAGACGTTCATCGTCGTATTTGTGCTTTTCCATCTTCTCGCTACCGTAGCCTCTCACGCACCAACTGTGGTACGAATGCGCCAATGGAACAAATACTCTTTCATGTTTGCATCAAAGATCAATCGTGCTGATAGACGTAAGTTACCATCATAACACAACAGCTATTGTAAAATCTTTAGATTCTTCAGCAAAAACTCGCAGAGCTGAACTGTCGACCACTGCCTTACCACCAGCAACTTCAGCGACTAGTGCTATGTCGATTGAATCATCAACTGCCGTTCCAACAACTCAACGACCTCAAATTCTAATCCATCGGGAATGCCTACTGCAGGTTCCCAACACGCTGATGTTCCGGGGCTTTATGCAAGTGTTCTACACTTTCGACATCAAGCTCCTCGCTTGTACCGCGGTATTTGGTGTTACAGTGCAGGCTGAAGCGCCAAACGTCTTTGACAGCTATGAGGTAAGAAGAACTGGGAACAAAGAATCACTGTTGCTCAATTCGCCCATTTAGGCTTGTCAACAAAAGTGCTGCAGAGGTTTCAAATGCTAATCAGCTCTCCGACTTGTTCAACATATAATTGCATAACTATTAACGAATTGCTCAACTATTGTTTTTAGTAGTGTGTTTGTGCATAAAAATCGCATTGAATTTTGACTTTCGCAACGTTGCAATGCAGGTTAGGCTTCGCTAGCTAAAGAACGATAGCTACGTAATCGGATACGAGCCTCGTTGACATTAGTTAGCGGCAGTGTGACATCAGGGCAGGTCCAGCGAGGCCCACATCCGCAGAGAATTTCAAAACACGCGTTCTGTGGATGGCGCAAGATAAGCTTGGCGCAACGTGACACGACGTTTCCGCGCAAACCGTTGCCGCGCAAACGGTTACCGCGCAATTTAGAGCGCAGTTTTGCGCGGTAAACTTTTTACTGATTTTCTTTCGACTTATTTATTTGACAAACCGGCGCTAAAACTAAGAAGACTAAATTGAACTTAAGCATAGCTTGTTTCTTGGCTTACCAGGCTTCGTAGGACGTTCAGGCTTCGCGCTAAGCTCAGCTTAGGCCTGGCTCAGTGGTTTAGCCTAGTTTTCTGGCGTACCAGGCATGGTGTTCAGGCTCCGCACAGATAGGCTTTGCTAACCTAATAAGAAGTTTAGATGTTTTGTGATATGTTTTTGTTTTCAAATCGCTGCTACCAAAATTGCGCGGTAACGGTCTGCGCGGAAACGTCATGACGCCTTGGAGCAAAGCCTAGCACACCCTGCAAAGCCTGGGAAGTCAACGCACAAGAAGCTTGTTGAGCTCTGCGCAGTTAAAAGACGTCTGAAAGCATGTTAGAGCCTTATTTGTATGGAGCACGACAACTTATTGGATGAGCTTATTTTCAGTAATGTGTCCTATAACTACTGTAACGCGACTTTTCACAAAAGCAGGAAACAACTCGTTTTACACATTAATTGAAAGGTGATGAAATTCTGAACAAGCAACGTTTAAGAACCTTCGAAATGATCTTCTTCAATCGCTTCCGGGAAATCGCACAAAATGCACCGGTGCTTTTGTCAGACCGCGTTTCAGGCATTTGACGGACTAGTGCTTGATTGTGCAGGCCTTCTGCTCCATGAATTCGAAGTGTGCCCAGGTATCCGGAAGATTGGTTTCGCACCACTCCATGGTCTTCTAAGGGGCCGTCGGCAGGAGGGCGGTTATGCTTCAGCCCCCAATCAACGTTCTCCTCGTTTTCTTCGGCCCAGGGATGTATTTCCTACAATGCAGACAAGTACATTTGCATTTGACTCAAATTGAAAACTTCAATAAAGTAATTTGTGAAAGTAATTTATTTTTGCTGTCAGTTTTTCAGAAAAGCTATCAAGGAAAAGATAATTTAAATTGCCAAAACAAAATTTAAGCTCCTCAATCTGAGCGCCTTAATACCGCACCTAGTTTGTGACGATAAGGAAAATCGTAGCCTTGAGATTTCAACTAATCCGTGACATTTTCTCAGTAAATTACGGGCGTGTTTAACACGTCCGTAATGAAAAATTTCTCAATCCAGGATAATCTGCAGTGCGGCCTAACATGTTTTGCGATAGGAACAGGTTGGAGTGGATGGCAGAACGTGGAAGAATGATATCACAACTATTGAATTGAATTGCCAGAAACCGGCGAGACGGCCGACACGAGTAGGCTAGACAGACGTTTTTAGGACTAATTCAAAAAATGGCTTCGAAGAAATCGTCATCGGATTCAGAATTTTGACAATTCAGTGTTTCGCCAGTATTTAAAAAATTTGAAGAGCAATTGCGATCTTCTCTTAACCCTTCCGGCATGCAGTTCCACTTGTAGCCTACGCCGGACGCAACAGGCCTTATTCGTGTCGATCACTACTGAACTGTACATTTCCAAAACTTCTGTTACCGAAGTATCGTAGGGCTGTTATCGTAGGTTCAAAATATGTGGTAATTTTTTGTGCCGCTTTACTTCTGTTTGAAGCTTCTAGAGTAAGATTATGACAATGACGAAGATCAGTTTTCTGTTCTCAGAAAGCTCCAGTGTGAGAAGAAAACATGGCGATTAACGGCTCCGATCTTTGCTCACATCAGATGTTCTCATTTCAAACATCAGCTGTTCGACGGTCGCTTGAAAGAATGACGCCATTGTTACGCTGAAATCAGTTATGTTATGTTATGCTGCTATCAGCGTGCATAGGTGGCTAACTGTACCGGTGGCATCAGGCTTCTTGTGCCATATGAATGTAGGGCTGCGCAGGTTGTAAAGGAGATATTTCACAGAACTCTGAGAACAAAGAATCAACAATTTGCGATATTTTGAATTTTTTAACTTGTTTTTTGCACACACCAATGGCTCAAAGTAAGAGGCTCCAATTACGGCGATCAAACTACTGCAAATTAATGCAGAGATTGTGTAATCAAAGAAGGATAAATGGAAGCAATCCATCCATAATGCGTCTGGTAGGTGTCTCATATGCTCCCACGTAAATTACAGAGCATCTTGTGAGCAGTGCTCACAAGATGTCGTCCAGCGCCAAGTCGTCCAGCGCCAAGTCGTCCAGCGCCCCCCAAGTCGTCCAGCGCCAGCGCCAAGTCGTCCAGCGCCAAGTCGTCCAGCGCCAAGTCGTCCAGCGCCAAGTCGTCCCAGCGCCAAGTCGTCCAGCGCCAAGTCGTCCAGCGCCAAGTCGTCCAGCGCCAAGTCGTCCAGCGCCAAGTCGTCCAGCGCCAAGTCGTCCAGCGCCAAGTCGTCCAGCGCCAAGTCGTCCAGCGCCAAGTCGTCCAGCGCCAAGTCGTCCAGCGCCAAGTCGTCCAGCGCCAAGTCGTCCAGCGCCAAGTCGTCCAGCGCCAAGTCGTCCAGCGCCAAGTCGTCCAGCGCCAAGTCGTCCAGCGCCAAGTCGTCCAGCGCCAAGTCGTCCCAGCGCCAAGTCGTCCAGCGCCAAGTCGTCCAGCGCCAAGTCGTCCAGCGCCAAGTCGTCCCAGCGCCAAGTCGTCCAGCGCCAAGTCGTCCAGCGCCAAGTCGTCCAGCGCCAAGTCGTCCAGCGCCAAGTCGTCCAGCGCCAAGTCGTCCAGCGCCAAGTCGTCCAGCGCCAAGTCGGCGGCGCCAAGTTGTCCTGCTTCGAGTTCCACATCTAGCAAAATGTGAAACAAAGGCTAAAATTAAAAAAAAAGTAGTGGCACCATCCAGCCTGCGTCTGTGAACTTCCGCTTCGATTTTTGGCGTAGAGTGAACGAACGTTCAATCGATTTTGTCACCTTTTAGGCTTTTCGTTTTGAGGAACAACCGCTTCGTTGTATTAAAGGGACTGGCATCGCCCCACATCTGCATTCATTAAAAATATCGGTGTTACCGAAACGATTTCATTGCAGATGTTCACCAGAAAAGCAGTGGTCCCGGCACGATTTCATTGCGTTATAGGTTATGCGTATGGGCTATACGGTCATGCACTGTCTGCGGATTGTGAAGTTGGCCGTTCTCTGGCTATTTCCGGTCCTTTTGCGTGGTTCTTATGGCACCTCGAATTGGTCTAGATTGACCCATTAAAAACCGAATGTCCAGAATCGATGAATCATGTCGGTCGAGTGCTTTCCTCGACAAAACAGCCTCAAATGTTTCATTGGCTATTCTAAACTAATTCGAGGTCGCGAGGAACGCTCAAAATCACACGAATAGGCGGGAAATAGCCAGAGAACAGCCAACTTCACAATCCGCCGTCATTGAATTCTCCGCTGATTTTTACTAGTCCCTTAAGGCGCCCCTTAAGTTTTAAAGCTCGGCGGGCGATCGAGTTATGTCAGAGAACGAGATCGAAAAAAAACAAGCTAATCTTTAGATTTAGGGTTCCAAGAATAATCAAAAAGGAGATTTGCTCGTTAGCTTCTTTTCCTACGCACGCAAAACGCGCTGAGATGGCGACGTCAAGGTATTAAAAAAATATTCGGGGCTGACGATTTGTCCGGTCAAAAATAGTTTTCGTTAAAGTTGATGAGCTGTAGGCTATAGTTATGAATACAGAGCCACTCTGCGCGCGCCAGCATGTCCAAAAAAACTGCGCAAATCGACTTTTGGCGTGCAACACATTGCAGTCGGTGTTCGGGCAAATAGCTCAAACAAGAAGACGCGAAACCTACATAAAGACCCAAACACATCTATTATTTGCGTATTCGTTTACATGCTGAACGCTTGACACTAAGTGCTATTGATATTGCTTACCGTGCTTTGCTAGTAAGCTCACAGATGTAGGCAGATAATTCCCAGTAGTCACCGTAATCCTAGCATCAGAACACCGCCAATTTGTGAGTGGTGCTCAAAACATCGGTTAGTCAGGGCACGCAGGCCAAGGTCTCTACTCGCTAATCCGCTTATTTTATAAAATGAAAACTGGCTGACGGGTATTGTAGTCTTTCTGTTTTCATTCTGCAGCTGCGAGTCATTCCAACAACCAGTCGCACTACTAAAGAACGATCGCGCGCAAACACTTGAGCCGTTGTAAGAGGATACAAGTCACGTGTCTCGCAAGTGACTAGGTGCAGTGGAGTGGGATAACAATGTCAACAAACAAGATTCGAGTGAAATTAATTTTTTATTTTTAATGTTAAGCAAAAGGTCAACTCAATTGACATCTTGGCGCCAAGAATTTGGTACCTGGCTGGCTAACTTGGCGCCTGGTTGTGTAAGCTGCATTTTGGCTGCTCGTGTGGAAAAAGTGCGAGCGCGTAGAAGACGTGATGAAGCGCGTGACCTATGACTTCCGCAAGTAATTGGCTTAGCAGGCTTCGTAGAGCAACTTTTAGACGCGTTTGACCTGGCGTCAAAACAGTCATGTACCAAATTCACTTGGCGCCAAGTCGGCGTCTGCGGGGCAATATGTGAAATACGAGCCACGACAGTAGCGTGGTCGCCTTAGTTCAAGCCATATGGAGACTGTGTCAAAATGGTTAAAGTTGTGGTTAGATACAGAGGAGAGGGAGACCTTTGAGATCACATGTATTCCAAGTTCCTTGATTACAACGAAAATCACTCTTATATGCAACATATCGTGGCGCTAATTCGGTAGAATGCGGGCGCGGCGTGACGACTAAACTTGCGTGGTATCCCACAATTCACGCGTATGATGCATATTGAAAATATCCGAAATAGAAGATTTATTCAAATCGCAACATTATTGTGATTTTAACGGACATTTCTGTCTTTGTTCTCCCATATGCTTGGCGTACGAGTAGTTCATCCATTCAATAATGTACGTCAAAAGGTTGTTCCACGCATCAAGGAACAGCTTTCGCTCTTCAACATCGGGAATTTTCAATTTCTCCGCGATACCAGTGAACTGCTGTTGCCAAATGTCCAAAAATTGGGGCTTCAGACCGTATTTCGCGTATTCGCAGTGAGTTTGGCCTAGTCGCTTTGATTCCGCAGTGACACTTTCAAGATCGCATTGGAGGTTGAATATTAGGTGATGGAAGAAGTCGAATTGGGCCTGGCTACAAAGAGGACGCGTTAAAGCAGGCAATGGAGCTGTTACCTACCATAATTTGTGCAATTTGGGCCACTGGGTCAAATCTCGCACACAGTACTTTTGACAGGCGATGATCTCATTGAGTTTCGGACTGGCCTCGATGCTGAACAGCATCGTTTTGTGAAAAATATCCTTCCGCTGCACGATGATCACTTCATCCCAATACTTTTGCAGTAGCGAAATCTGTTTAGGAGAGATGGTCAGCTGCGTGAAAGGCCTAAATTCGGAGTGCGTCGTCGTCATTTGCTTGCTTGTCGTCGTCGTTACGACGCTAATTGTTGTTTCCGGATTGACTAGAGTTGTTTTCTTTGAGTTCCTGAACATTAAGTGTAATGAATTACAGTGGATTTACGGCCAGCACTTACATAAATAGCCGCTTGCTCTTTGACGGTTTTCCGATGCATATCGAGGAGCAAAAACTCATGAAAATATTGTCATACCAGGACATTGAATCTATCTGAAATCAAAAACAGCGTCAGCGATGCCGATTCGATAATGTAATCGAGAAGACTAGAATTTCGAGAATCTAATTATTGAGTTTGGTCGCGCCTCGAATGGCTTGACTAGTAGAACTGGCAAGCATCACCACCAGTGGTGGCAGAACCGAGGAAAAAGCAGCGCAACCAATAGCAGAACAATGTTAAATATAGCATGAAAATTGAGCTTACAGTAAAAGTGGTAGAGTGAAGGCCATATGTGGCGAAATTTGAATGAAATCTCTCAAAATTCTGGAAAAACGAGCCGTTTTGGCGGAAACAAACGCAAACAAAGGAGATTTTTGGCCTAATTGAGCGTAAGAAGGTTACGATTAAAACGACGATTCAATCGACACGATTTCACGGCGGACGTACAAGGATTCCGGCCGTTGCGCGTGATTCTGATGGCATGAGCGTTACTCGAGTGTCAGGAAAAACGGCGCAAAACATGTTGGCAGAATAGGAGAACAGCGTTAAAAATAGCACGAAAATTGAGCTAAGACTAATGCAATTGTAGTCTTGACAGTAATAGAAGAGTAAAGGCCATTTGGTGCTCAATTCAAACGGAATCCGCGGTTAATAAAACGATCCGTTTTGGCGGAAACAAACGCAGAAAATGAAGAGCTATTGAGGGCAGGTTTTAGCGAAGATACACTCGAACAGAGTAAACTTTTCATGCGGAACGTAAACCTCCGACGCAATTAAGCATAACCATTTGCACTTTAGCATTAAACCAAAGTCATTAAAGCATAAGGAACCGACAGCTGATTTACAATTTCCAGAAATACTAGATGAAGTCAGTTTCACCTTCTGTCCTTTTAGAATATGTAGTGAAGGAAGAGGTTTACTCAGAAGCCGACTAGCCAATATTCAAAGTACACACAAATATAAAATATTCTCAAAAGGACAAACGGGCGTTCAACCGCAACCACTACGAACTGGTTTTTGAATCGAAACCGCAGGTCCATTGATTGTGTTGTACGGTTGAGTACGCACATATTATGTAGATTGACAGCGGTCAGCGTTTAGTTATTAGCCAAATTGACCAAATTGTGCTAGAATCTGCCCATGCGTGCACATTTGGTGCAATTTCAGGCGTTTACAGACAAAAAACATTGAATGCTGGCTTCTGTGACTGTTTGGTGTAGCTGGATGGGCAGGCGAGAGCCGACGTCTAACCACCGAAGTCTCTGACGCCCGCTTCTCTCTAGCGATCAATGCGGGGCTTATCACATGGACGGGGAGCACAACAATGATAGCATATAGGTCAGAGGTGAGCATCGCGCCCCGAGAAGAGCAACGCCAGGGACGAGCAATACCGAAGCCCCGGAGCACGCTCATTTGAGGTCGGCCCGTATACGTCGTATCCATGGGCACTCCCTCACTTATTGGTTTTTGTGCATATTCGCGCTCAGGCAACTGGAGCACGCTTTATGCGTCCTGATGCTCCTCCAGTAGGCACGTTGGACGGATGCAATAAGCTTTGGATGCGTAGATCAAAAACCCATCACCTCATTGCCTTCATTTGCACCTACACGGGAAGTGGAATCACGCATTCCCATCAAGACAGTTGATGTTGATCTGGCGTGTTCTGTTGTTAGGGCACAAGAATCGTGGGTAATAAACACAATAATAGTAATAACTCGTTCCCAGCCTAGACCACTTCTCATGAACAGTTAATGTGAAACAAGTCCTTGTTTTTTCCAAATGTCGCTACGAGCCGCCATCGGCGTCGAACTCAGATTTCCTACAAACGCTTTGTTATAGGCCAACATAACAGCAGCCTGACCTTGAACTGTCTGCCGTAGTCTTCTAGCCTAGTTGTTGGCCTTTTTAAATGCCTTTGACCTGGCGCCGCGTACATGACAATTACACTTACCAACAGTAGTAAGGATCAACAGCGCGTTTTGAAGACTTGGTTTTTTGGCAGTTCGGTAAGCGTTTTGTATTAAATGAACTTAAAATTCGCTGAAACACACATCCTCTTTTTTATCAATTATTTAAAAAAAACGTAAAGTAAAAAAACAGACCAGACACACGACCATTCAAGAGCAGAGCGCGTGACGCAACCACGACACTCTGAAGTCATTGCGGTGCTTTAAAAGTCGCCGCCTCAATATTTCAGATTGAATACTTCTAAGCGCGCTACCTGGTGGTCTCGTCGCGTTAAACAGAAAAATATCGTCAATAAAACTTAATTAACAATCAACTTTTAAGTGTCTGGTCTCTAAAACGCAGACGTCCGTTTATTGATGAAAGCAAAGCCTTCATAACGTCCTCATAAATTAAAAGTTTGATGTTCAAAAAACATCGATGATTAGCTCATAGACAAGCCGAAAACAAACCTAAATTTAATTTAAGGTCGCAGTAAATGAATAAACGTTAGCCGCTGCACTTGGCACTTGACGGGCCAGGTTGTTGAATAAAATTTGAACTAAAAACTGCTCAACTTAAGTAAGTTCTCAGCCTAGAGAGACAAAAACGAGTAAATAATGACCCGAGAGTAAACATGGTTATTATTGTCTAAAATGAGCGTTCTTTTCAGCGTTAAAGAACATCAAACGAACTCTGACCGCGGTCACACTGATGTTCTTTACTCTCTCATGATGATGTCAGCGCATAGTGGAACGCCCACGTCAGTGAAGGCTTACATTGCGCTACAAAGTTGACCTAGCCAATCGTCAGTCGTCACATCAACGGCATATTTATTCCATGTTTACATCAAACGAGCAACGAATAATTGTAATCGCATTCGACATGACTAACAGCGGTCGTTAACCACTTTGCCGCGACAATTTCGTTACCGAACATGTTTTGAACAGAGGCCTTGTACCGTAATATACGAAAATCAAATAAACGAACCCATACGCAAGCAGCAAACCAAAAAACACAGGAAAGGTGTATACATAGACTCGGTCAAAGCGCCTATTCACTGGTCCAAGCAACCGGAAATTGAAGTTGGCCAGATTGATTAAAGCTGAAACGCAATGCGTGACATGAGTCCATTGCACACGAGATGATAATTCGTGTCGAGAGTCGTAAACAGCGCGCGTTTTAATAGAGAGCATAATTCGTTTTCGCGAAAAATGACGAAAAGCAAGACTTGAGCGTGGACTATTTACTGTATGAGCCCTTTGGCTTTCATCAGCGCGCAATTGCATAATCTTATGATTCTGAGATTTCTGACTCATTCAAAAATACAGCAACGGTAGCTTCGACAGCAGCTGTGGAAACGGAATAATTTGTGTTCTGCGCCTATGCGCCGCAAATGAAAAACTACAAAATTGAATCGTCGTTGTAGTGCGACTGCTTGGCAGCTCGAAGTGAGACATTATGGATTTTCGCGTGCTCAAATTGTCTTATTGGACAATATCTTAATGAGAAAGAAAACTTGCCGTAGGTTTTCGCGCTTGAGGGATCTCTTGGTTTAATAGCATTTGTTCCAGAATCCAAATGACACACAACCGTGGCTGAATGGCGTGAACGCCCAAATAGCAAAAGTCAAAATCGGCATTTTGAACACGGTTTGACAACCGTCTCTAGCAGACAGGACTACGTATCCTTGTGAATTTATTTTAACTATTTTAACACATCTTTCAGCTAATTGCAGACTGAGCGGTTTCTCCGGTAGAATCTGAGCCGCCGAACAATCTGAGCCCTTGAGAACAATATGAGCCCCGCGGACAATCTGAGCCCCGCAGACCCCCTTGGAGAATCTGAGCCTCGGAGAACAATCTGAGCCCCGCGGAGAACAATCTGAGCCCCGCAGACCCCCTTGGAGAATCTGAGCCTCGGAGAACAATCTGAGCCCCGCGGAGAACAATCTGAGCCCCGCAGACTCCCTTGGAGAATCTGGGCTCAGATTCTCCGTGGGCTCAGATTGTTCTTAGGGGCTTAGATTCTTCCGGAGAACCACTGAACGAGTAGAGAGGTGTTGGGAGACCAAGTCTTCACCGGTGCTGTGTTTTTCAAAGCCAAAACCAAGGCAAAACTGAGTAAGCTGGAGAACTAAACTAAGAGACGTAGGCAGTCAGCCTACGGCAGTTACGATCGAACGGTAAACACGAATTTCACGATAAAGACGCTCGCGGTAATGTCGGGTGACCGTCCTCACAGAATGAAAACAAGTTCAAGTGCGGAATGAGTTGTGTGCATTGCTGTAACCTCCCCGAGAGACCTGTGTTGTCCTTTCTGCTTTATTATGCAGCCAAACAATCGCAAAGTACATGTTTTCATTGTGCGCTCGTTCTCAAGTCAGGATGGCAAAAAATGAACTAATTAAAATTTTCACTTTTCTCAAAAGTTGAGCAGCAAACAACCACGCAATATCTTGCAAAATACCAACATCATTCATGACAAATCGTTGCAATTGAGATTTAGTGCACGTTTGCAGTTGGACACTTGAATAGGCGCAGGTTGCAGATCCAACAACGTTTATCAAAAATATGGAAACACAATGCCAATTCATTCAGATTCCATGACTTGAATGGATTGTGTAAATCTTCCGCTCCGACTCCTGTTGTACGTAGGTGTGAGAGTGCAAAGGATGCGTCGAGCTATTGAACTTTCTTCGTGTGAGTAGGCCAATTACGCCTCGTCGAATTGTGCGATTCAGAGTCAGATAGATGAAGACAGCGCCGCCTGCAATTCAGTGCACTCTAGGCAGACTTCAGCCTGACTTGAGCCTCACCTGTACTACCCTGCCAGGTGAATTCAGCGAGGATAATCAGAAAGTAAGGTGTGGGAAAGAACTGCATGTAGACGTAGATTGAGGAAGCTAGGAAATTCAGACTGCAAACGCAGAATGCTTGAATAAAGAGCTGAAACCAGTTCTTTCTGTTAGAAAACGGCAGAGCATAAATGGACCCAAGATGGTCTGAAATTTCGTCTACTAATTCGACCCTTGCTACCTCGATGGTGACATCAGAATTCTACATTTACTAGAAAATCAGTGATGCCGGTACGACTTCATTGCAGAGGTATAAGGGTTATACGGTCATGCACTGACTGCGGATTGTGAAGTTGGCCGTTCTCTGGCTATTTCCGGCCGCTTTGCGTGATTCTGATGGCATGAGTGTTTCTCGCGACCTCGAACTGGTCTAAAATTGATATGAAATCACAGTATTGTGGCCATTTTGGTGAGAACAGCACAAAGCTGTGTTTCCTGGGTCAATCTAGACCAATTCGAGGTGACGAGGAAAAGTCGCCAATATCGGTCAATGAACTACCGTATGCAGATCATATGTGCCGCAATCCAATCGCTATGAGACCACTATTTTTCCAATATATGTGAGATCCCCATTAACTTTTATAACTCAGGACTGAGCTATCCTACAAAAATTCTGTAAGCGCCATCTTGGTGGGAAGGGTCGACAATGGGGGGATAGACGAAATTTCAGGAAAATCGAAGACCATTTTGGGGGCGATGTCCGTGTCCCTTTAAATGATAAAGAACATGGGACTGATTTTCATAGTATTGATAGTAAACGTGAAATCCAGTTTCGCAATGCGTTTCATCATCAAACAGCAGTGTCAAGCGACGTCGACAACGCTTCAATCTATCTTTTCTGCGAATTCGACTGTTCACAACCAATCATCAATGGGGAGAAAAGCGGATTGTTTATCCTTAATGTACGGTAGTAGAAAAAAGCAACAAACACGTCGTTGTTATCGTTTGCATTTACGTAAGCAGGCGATTTGCGCGTGACTATTAAGCCGATTACAAATTACAAGGCCGGCGAACGAATGTCAGCCTAGACGATTGATAATGTGGATAGTCGGATTATTAAAATCGTTGGTCAAAAACCATTTGTAATTTTCTAAATGAGAAAAATAAGGGACGAAACTAACATCCTAGCACGTAACGCTAGACTAAAAATCCGATTGTGGTTAAAGGGACTGACCCGAGAAAATTTAGCGCAATTTAGTTGCGGCTGGATGTGCATTGTACTGTAGCTCTTGGACCGTTCTTTGCCGAAAACGGCTATTTTCGGCCGTTTTCAGTGATTCTGATGACATGAGAGTTCTTCGCAACCTCCAATTGGTCTAAAATGGATATGGAAACACAGCTTTCCGGCCATTTGGTCGAAAAAGGCAAAAAAATTGTGGACAAATGTCATTTTCGGCAAAGAACGGTCCAAGAGCTACCGTACAATGCACATCCAGCCGCAACTAAATTGCGACCACTGATTTTCTAGGAAATGAAGTGCCCCCTGCTAAGTTTTATAGCTCAAGAGTGAGCTGTTCTACAAGAATTCTGATTTCACCATTGAGGTCGCAAGGGCCGAATTAGTAGTGAGATTTCAGAACAATCTGAGACCGTTTTGGTGCGATGTTACTCTCCCTTCAAGCGAACCTGTCGTTGTATCTTGCTCAACTGAAAGGTAGAATTCCCTCTTGCTTTCCACCAAACCGTTGTCAGTATAAACACATGAAGGCCTATTAGAGTCGCACTGACGATGATGTTGTTGAAGGAGAGCAGGTAGCCAGCGTACTAAACCAGCTAGTTTCCTCAAGAGCCAGCTTCAGACACTCAACTTACATAGGAGCCGTCAACTTCAATCCCATCAATCAAGAAGTACGGATCAAAGAAGTACGCGTAGCCAAGAGAGCTGAACATGCACCCGCGTCCAAACCAGATTGCTCCGATACAGTACAAAAACGGTAAGGCTATGATACCATAGACTCTGTTGCCCTCGTACAGACTCTTAAGGAGCTCAAATTTGCACAAATCACTTACGCGATTTAGTGCCAACACGATGCACATCATACACTGCGCACACCAGATGCCTAAATGATGATTATGATTAAACAGGAGCGCTCAAAGACTTCCAATTTACCAATAGAGGTTGCGCCAACAAAATAGTGGAAGACGATATAGGGGCACGCGACCGCTCCGATCAGACTAAAATAGCCGCCAAGGATGCAGTTGTACATGATATTGCAGCAGTCGAGGATCCCAAGAGAGAACATGATTTTGAAGCAGGAATGTGTGAAGAGTTCTTGTGTTTTCATCACGATTAGGCACGGAATGTAGAGAACCTGTAAAAATTTTGAATTTTCACAAATTTTTGTCAATTTTTCAACGGCCTCCAGCTTACCAAGTACAGCAATCCAAGCCCTAGACACAAGCCACCAATGATCCAACTTGGTTTGCCCTGTACAGCCCATTCTTCGTCACTCAAAAGCGAGCAGTTATAGTGGGAGTCGAACTCTTCACGATGAAGAAAGTAGAGATCCATGAGGTCGGCAAAATTCTGAAGAGAATGCTCAGTTCCGGTCGCATAACAGTTCTACGGCAGGTCATGCTAATATCGCACGTTGTTCTAGATCTAACGATGGTGCTAAGGTTAATGAGAGCTATCTGAGGTGAACATTTGCAGAACAACAAGTCAAATGGTTAAATTCCGGCCTCAACGCAACATACTGCTGCGTCAAGCTAAGGGCTATGATGTTGGCCGGTCTCCTATGACCAATTTCTTCAATACAACGCGTGCTTAAGTGATTGCACTCGGAAATTAGATCTGTGCGAAAGCAATTACGTCGTTGTACAGGGGGCTGAAAATGACATTAGGTTGATTACTGCTTACGGTAGCGAGAAAACAGGCATTTTGTGAAGAAAACATGGAATTTGCCTTCGGAAGCCATAAAATGGCACGTTCAGAGGAGTAACTAATTAGATTTGTGTCTGATCTATGGTTGTTCATGCATCATACAGGAACAATGCTACTAGATAGCTTTCTTTTACAAAATTTCAGAATTTTACGCTAGTAATGAATGTTATGACAACGCGACTTTACGCAAAGGACCTTCGTGCTTATCGTTTCTTTTTGTAAAATCTAGCCGCACCGTAGAAACCGTGTAACAACAAGGTTACCGTCGTTCCACCTTCTTCGGAGCGTTTTCTGTGAATATCAATCGGACTCAGAAGCCTGTGACATTGTCGAGCAGTAATCCAGCGCTTATCCTCGATATTGAGACAGGACATCTCGATCAGGTAGCATTCAATTTGCGTCTTGACCAATGTATTTTCAGCGTGTCTCACATTGCTTCAATTGGAAGTGCTGTAGTGCTCTAAACGTGATCAGATTACAATTTACCCTCATGTCAATTTACTCACACAGATACAGCAATATTGAGACAGGACATGAGCTCCCTGTGGAGCTTCTGAACTGGCAGACGCTTCTGAGTCCGGTGATACCTGCTGGAGACGCTCTGTAGTACGTGTACGGCTTCCCGGCTGATGGCCAAAAACGGTAGCAGTATTGCTAGCAGCCCTCCTAGTGATTATAAAAACCACTACCACAGCGATGTCCGTGTCCCTTTAAGTGTGTACCTACAATTGAAAGAGGAAGATGAGCGTATAGCAGAGGTTTTGTTTTTCACAGTAGATTGTTGTCTTGCTCACTTAATTGATTTCCGAAATCGGCTTGTTTTTGTGAGTTTCGATTTTTTCAAAACATTTTGATTTTTCAATTTTTGGAGCTAGAACGAACGACACAGAACGACACGCTTTTTTGGAAAGCGTACCAACGTAGACGTTTAGATTTAGGCTTAGCCTATGCCTAAGACTGCCCGTTAGAAGACAATTGAGTGGTGCAAAGCCAATCTCCCGGAAGAGCATTTGACCAAACGGCCGGGAACGAAATCACCCGTATTTTATTTAAGTATTTTGGCCGCGTGCTTTTTGAGAATTTCCGGATGCGATGGACGATGACGATTGTTGTTTGTACGGAATTTCATGATCTTTCATGTGCTTTCTGTGAATATTTTATGCATATTTTATGCTGAAGAGCCTCCAAATAGGCAATTCTATTGCTTGCAACAAGCCATGCGACTGATTGAGGCTTTAGAAACAGACTGAGGAATTCGGTTTTCACTGTTCTCGATCAGGAAGCATCCAATTTGCGTCTTGACGAATGTATCAGGTTTTTCAGACTAGGTCAATCGTGAACAGGAAATTGATTTATTACTTGATCTATGAAATTTGGAAAAAGGTCTTTGTTAACCTTACAGCTTCCACACAATTCCGTTCGCACGTGATCAAATGGATATTTTCTTTTCTGACTATCGGGATCAGTTCGTTCATCAATTCGATCAACAACATCGGATCGCAGCCGTGAAATGGCGAATAAGGTACATTTCGCTTAAACTCAGCTGCTAAGCGCGGCTTCAAAGAGGCTTATCGAGGCTTACATTAAAGTAGACGATCCAATCGAAGCAATTTGACAGTTCGGCGGTCAAGTATTCCTGCGAACCATCACGAGCAAAAGCAATCACGGCATATTTATCCAGCCTGCGTTGCTTCAGAAAGTCAACGCAAGAGGGAAAGCCAATGTTATGACAGATGAGAACAACAAATTTGCCTTTGATTTGCCTTAGATTGATCAGCGATAATGTGTCCATATAGGCTAGAATGGGTTGTATGGTTGTACGCATGGTTGTATCTGTAAAAGGTTGGATTGTTTTGAGCGCGCAGACAACAACACGTATAGAATAGATTTGGAGGCGTTGGGTAAACGGAAAAACGAAAAGAATCCACAATGAAGACCTCTTCAAAGAAGACAAGACTGACAAATGAAGAATTGCCATTGTCAGAACAATGGAATGAAGATGTGTTTGTTTGGAGATAAAATCGACAAATAGGGATGAAAGAGCGAAGAACGTTTGCCATGTCACTCCGACAACAAGTATTGCGGAACAGAAAGGCGAAAAAAACAATATGCAAATCAGCTTGGTGGGAAACAACGATCCAGTACTATTGGGATTTTAGATTCCGCACTGTTTGAACCCTTTTTTTAGCGTTACAGGGCTTCAATGATTGATTTAAGTGTTTAATCCTGTGAATAACAGGTATTGCTAAATGAAGACGGGACGACCATGATCATAAATGATGTAACGACCTGACTAAAGTGTGTTCGGATGACGGGGAAGTGGATTGCCAATAAAAACATCTGCTGTGGAACAATGATATCGTAATTGTTTGCAGTTCTTTCCATAGGACGTGAGATGTTAGCATTCTAAACATAAGGGCGTGCTGCTCACGAAACGTGAAGCGCCATTTGCGGCTGTCGGAGCCTGTTCTATGATTCCTCGGTGTCAGTTTGAATCAGTAAAGCTAGTCCGGCAAGGTTGCAGACCACCCGATGGCAAGGCTGCTATAAGACAGCTGATCCTCCATCGACAGTTGATGTAACCAGCGCGATTCCATGAGAATGTAGTTCCAGCGATATCAACCGGACCGAGAAGCGTACGCCATCGTCGAGCAGCATCCCCGCCATCCAGTAATGGTGAATTAGAGATTCCTCCGCTGGTTTTGAAATTTTCTCATTCTACCAGAGTCTGGCGACTTTAACATCGATAAGCATTGAATGGTACAACGCGCTTGAACGCGCTTCGGATCTCAGAGCGCACGTCTACTGGCATTACAGCATAGAAGGCGAGCAGATTAGACTCCGTTACAATCCGAAGAAGCTTTATCTCTCCTTTGGATTCCTCCAGAACCTATAGATTGTCTCACATTATTTAAGTCAATTTGTCAAATTAAGATTGTAATTTCTGCCGCTTAAGAGATCAAAGTAGGCCCGGGCCATAACTGTCCTTATGTAGGTTCATTAGACCCAATCAAGGTCGAAATATGAACTTTACTCGACAATCAAACAAAACTATATTTGGCTGTTCCGTGGAAGAAGCGGCTTATTGGCGTTGTTTCTGTTGTTTTCCTCTCATTTTCCTCCGCAACCGACGAGTAGCTTGACACAATTCTATTGAACGGATCTATTATGCTTGGCTGAAGGAGCTCCACAACGCCTTGGCGAATCGTCGGATTGAGTAAGAGGTAAACGAATGGCGCCAAACCTAATTTCTCAAATTGCATTAAGCCCGTTCTATGATTCATTCATCGCCTACCTGTGCTGAATTGCCACATAATCTGTCCAATTACCACTAGAATTACCGGAACAGCGAAGAACTGCATGTAGGCGTAGACAAACGCTGCGGAAAAATTGATTAGACAGACTAAAAATGTCTGAATTGTGATCTGAAGAAGGTTACGGTAGCTTTGAGACAAAGTTGGCGACAACTCACTCTTCGTTGCATTTTGCTCAAGTAGGTGCTCTGGCTCCGTCTGGTCTTCCAGTAGAGCGAAACGAGCAGTGCCGCATTTAAAACGCTCAATAATACGATGACGCCAATGTTGTTGACCGTGTGAATGACATTTGCGTATTGCTTTCGATCTACACCGATCTCGGGGATGCCAAAATATGGGTCAAAAAACCACGCATGCACCTTTGAGCTGAAGAACAAGCCTTTGCCGAAGAACGCAACGATCAGAAGGTAGAACAGGCATAGTCCAATCCAATAGTACGTTCTGTGATGTGAGAATAGGGCCAGAAGGAATTTATGCCTCCAAAGTTCGACGCATCTGTTAAAGGCGAGAACCACACAGGTTAGACACTCTGAGCACCATATTCCTGGAAATTTGATTTTGAGAACAAAACCACAAGAAACCTTTGCATACCGAGCGATATCGCTGTCACTAGGTACTGAAAAGTGGTGAGATGTGGACAGGCCAGTGTGCCCATCATGCTAAAAATGCCGGACAGCACACAGCTGCAGAGGATTGCGAGACAGTCGAGGATGCCCAGATAGAACATGAGTTTGTAGCAGGAGTGCATGATCAACTCGCGTTTCAGCATGACGATGAGACAAGGAATGTACGCTAGCTGAAAATGAATGCCTTGAACAACTGATTGTGGATAGCTAGAACTGTGATTTGAGAATCAGAATTGTATTCTTAGAGGTCCCTAAAATCACAAAAATTCAGTTTTATGGCAATGCGCATAACCGTTACGTAATCCCAGCCCGGTGGCTCACTAACACGTCGCAAAAACGATTATACATGAGCTATCTAAGCTATTTAGAGATCAATTATGCGAGAGGAACGTTGAAAATGCCTAATGCCCCGTAAGCTAAAAAAACAGGACACACCACCCTGAGCTATACTTATGCTAAGTCTAGTGCGTTTCAAGGCCTGCTGAGATCTAAAAATCACAAAAAAACACCGTCTGTCATGTGTCTCGTCTTGTGTACATTCATTATGGCACTTACCAGGTAGACAATTCCTGTCGTAATACCAAAAACACCGAGCAACAGATTCGGACGTCTCTGTCGATCCCATTCTTCAACGGTCAACAGCGAACAATTGTAAATACGATCGTACTTTTCACGCTCGAACAGAAAAAATTCCATGTCTGCAAAACATCAAAAAAGTTCAAAAATTCGCACTCGCAGCAACAATGATCGACCGCACAACTCTTGGCGTTCTACTCGTTCGCGCACCACCATTAAATGCTATTTTCCACGTTTCAACTGGAAGGTCATGCGCGAGCTGGAAAATGTCGTTACCGGAAATTAGCCTTTGAAAGGACACGCAATGGGAGTTGAAATGAAGAATGAGATGATGAATGAGCGCATCTGCGATGAGCGGCGATAAAAGAGCGCGTCTAAAGAGCACAATAATGCATGAATTCAGATCATAGACCATCGGAATAGCTTTTGACAACGACGCCGAACTCACGCGTAACACACGTGGCATGCCGACAATAAGATGTTAAAGCTGTGATTTTCCGCAAGGGACCTTTCGAATCGGATTTTTCGGATTATCCGCAACCAAACCCACGGATTCGGAGTGTCCGTTTCGACATCTTAACCCTAGAGGTCAGATTTAGTTTAGCTTTCGGATTTGAATTATAGGATTCTAGCATATATGAACAGCAATGCAGTTTTACGGCACTGTGATATAAGAAAGCGCAAATTCCTTTGCGTATTAGAGAAGTTGATTTATAGAGAATCGGTCACCTATCCAACGTCTAAAATCAGTTTAGCGAGCCGTCTCAAATGAACTAAAATCAAGTGAATTTGCCTGTTTTGTGCGTTAAACAATTTACCTGCTCGATTTGGTAAGAAAATAACGAAAACAGCGAGATAAATAAATGAAAAAGCTCGTATTTCGACTCGTAGCACCGGCTCGATAACAACAACAACAACTTATCGAGCCGAGCCACAATCCGGTATTCAGCAGTCCAGCTCGATATCGCTTTCAATTGTTGAACTTATAGCGTGTTCAGTCAACTCAAAAACAGGTTTTAGACCTTTGTTAAGCGTCTGTCTACCATTAAGTTTTTAAAGTTTGCGGATTAACATTTTTCGGATTATCCGGGCGTTTTCGATTTTTGCACTTTTCGACATTTGAAGCCAGATTTTTAGCCACACTACGATCACCGATGAATTCCTGGACTCGCACCAAAAGTCCGTCCATTTAAAGATTAAAAACTACCCCTCGATCAGAGGGGTAGTTTTTGCGGGTAGTTTAGCCGAGCCAAGAGCCGGCTCGATTTGTTAAAATCCTAACGAGCCGAGCCACGAGCCGGTCAAAAATCAGAGCGAGCCGAGCCACGAGCCGGCTCGTTTTACGAAAATCCCATCGAGCCGGTTATCGAGCCGGCTCAATATTCACTAAAGTTGACTAAATTTGCCTGTTTTGTGCGTTTAACAGTTTATTTGTTCGATTTGGTTAGAAAACAACGGAAACAGATAGTTAAATGAATGAAAGAGCTCGTATTTCGAAAATCGCACCGGCTCGATAAGAACAATTACTAATCGAACCGAGCCACGAGCCGGCTCGCTGTTCAAAAATCAAAGCGAGCCGAGCCACGAGCCGGCCGGCTCGAGCCGCTTAACGAGCCTGCGCGCTCGATTTCCGGCTCGTCGGCTGCCGACGAGCCGGAAAGCCGACCGTCGGCTTCTCTGCCCTCGATCTAATTGAAACAAGGAGATTTATTTGAGCTCATGGAGCAGCGATCACGAGCACACACGATCTTCCAATATGACAATTATGTACTTTTTAAGACTGCGTTTATTAAAATTAATTTGGTTTCTACTAACGAACGGACTCAATATTAATGTTGTTATTCAAGTGCAAACGGTAGCGCTCCGATGGGAATTCGTTTCTCTGTTTAATAAACATAGCTGACGTCTTGGAACAGGAAGAATAAAAAATATAGTTCCGCCTACGTCTTGTGGCACCAATGGGTTGTTAACTGCATTGAGAAAATTGTGTACGGTTCAGGAAGTCATTGAAGAGGCCCATCATTCAAAAGTCGGGAAAAGACTGTAACCAGGTTGGAACAACCAGGAGAACAAGGACAGCGCTCGTTCAAAGATTCATACTGACAACGAGATGGCGGCCCAACATGTCCCCCTCCAATCGGGCCAAATGTAGGCTATATGCTTTGACAGAGTTGGAGAACGATCGCTATATATCCCGCACGAACAACTCTGCAATTGGTGGTCGAATAGCAGAGAGGCAGTGCTTCAGACTGCCGAGCGGTGGCCGTAGGTTCCAATTCTATCGCAATCAATTTTTTAAACGTATGTTTTTTAAATTTTTTAAACTGTTTTTTGGATCGGATTTTGGATTGGATTGGAACGCTTGAGGTTAAAAGGATAGAAAACGAAAAAGCATTTAAAAATACAAAGGCAATAATCGTAGACTCATTCACATCACTCGAAGATTGTATTTGCGAAATACGGCTATTGAGAGTGAAGTAATGAAACTGGCTAGTCTTGTACCGGCAGCATCAATGAATCCCAGTTCACCCGAAGGGTTGAATCTTGCGTATCATCAGAACACATCTTTTGAAAAAACTTGTCTTTTGCGGCTCATATCTGCAATTATCGTAGAATCGAATTATAATAAATGAATCGTCGATTAGAGTTCGAAACAAGCAGTTAATCAAAGTAAAACGGTGTTTTTTTGGAAAAAAAACTGAACATTGCGCACGTCATATGAACATGGCTCTCGAAATGCGACCAAAAACGCACAAATCAGAATAGTTGATGCGACTGATGAATAAATTCACTGAATTCGGAGATCATCACTTTTCACGGTCGTCGCAACCGCTTACGCAAGCATGTCGTCATGGCAATTTTAGGAGCCACTTGTTGTTCGCTATGACGTCAAACGCACAAAAATTGTATCGCAAATCTCTAAACAAAAAACATTGTTGAACGTTGCTTTTATAAAGCTTTGTTAAATCACCCAGCGGAGTCATATAGACTGCGTATAGACTAAAAACATGTTATTGATTATAACTGCGAAAAAACTTTTGAATTCTACAAACGCCACCTTTACCCCATTCTCACTGTCTGCACATAACAGCGCAAAACAGAGTAATTTGCGCAGCTATAGCCTCATCAGCGTGCTCGCATTTGGTCTCAGCAATAGCAAATTAACTGAAATGCCAACATCGTTTAGGGTGTGCCATAAATTCTGTCACGCCTAAAGTCAACCATATCTTTTCAAAGAGCAGACAGCCCTAGCCGCGCATCCCGGACAAAATGTCCAAAACATAATGTCCAAAGACAAAACGCCCAATGGACAGAATGTCCAAAGATAAAAATGTCCAAAGACAAGATGTCCAAAATTGTCCTAAAAAATTTGTGCAATGCCAAATGTGGTTTTATAAAGTTTTTTCAGCGGAGTACAGAGATAGACTGTGGATAGACTAAAAACATGTTATTGATTATAACTGCAAAAAAAATCAATTCTACAAACGCAACCTTTACCGCATTCTCACTGTCTGCACATAACAGCGCAAAACAGAGTAATTTGCGCAACTACTATAGCCTCATCAGCGTGCTCGCATTCGGTCTCAGCTTTAGCAAATTTAGCAAAAAAAGCAAATAGCACTTTAGCAAAAAAAAAAAGCAAAGCAAAAAAATTTAGCATGTGGTTTTATAATGTTTTTTGACCAAACTAACATAGTTAAAAGCTTGATCCAAGCTATTGTGTAAGCTTGGCTCACAAGTAAGCTTATTTTTCAGATCTGATGTGTCATACAAAGTCTTTTATAGCAAATTATGATTTTAGTAATTTTTTGGGACATTTTGTCTTTGGACATTAATTTTTGGACATTTTTGTCCGGACACGCCTAGCCGCGCTATACAGCATTCAAAAGAGGAGCAAATTGTGTATAAGATACAATCGAGTACAGTCAAAATAGTGGTTTTACAGTGGCGACTGAGGCGTCTTATTTTTGGCGACTGAGGCGTCTTGCCGCCTTTTGAGTTACATTAGAAAAAAAAAACTAATTTGCTCTAAACATTTCTGGCCAAAAACAGCTTAAACAGCTTCTTCAGACAGGTTTCCATGCTCAAAGCATTTAGTGGTCACACCGTGGTGGTTTTTGTTTGGTTATGTAGACGATCCTCAAGAACACCTTAAACTGGCCTTCAATACGACACGTCTAGACTACACAAAGCAACTGATGCTGACCGAAGCAGCTTCTTTATGTTTCAAGCGTGTCGGTAAAACGCGAAAACAACCTTCACAGACCGAGTTGACGCTCTAAACTGCGAATAGTTAACAGCTGTTAGTATTAGTGCAGCATTAGAAAAGCGACGCTGAGGCTAAGCGAGAGTAGAGTTGCGTGAATTGGAATGCGTTTCCGCTAAGCGTAAACAAGAAGCAATTACCAACGAAACTGAAACAAAAAGAGCCAAAGAACAACGATATAGGGGAGTTCCACAGCAAAAAAATGGAAAGAGATGGAAAAGAATGATTTCCACCACTGAAAAGCAGATTATAAAGTGACGAGCAATGAATCCATTGAATTACAAGTTAAAATTCAATGGATTGATTGGTATTCAGAAAATTTGAGCACAATGCTGGCGTTATCTTTGTCCTGTGCCACATTTCAGATAGTTAACTGTTAAATAAAGCGAAACGGTTAACACAGAATGACAGACAGAACTTTCGACAACAATTATTTTGTGTCAAAGAATCAATTCTGGTATTAATATTCTGGTATTTATATCGTCGTGATTTTGTACAGCGATCCTTCGAAAATTAGCATTCAAGCCTTGGGCATCTCCCAGGCTTAAAATTAAGCCAGTTACTGTATGCTTATTGTTAGCCTAGAACAAAGTCAAAAAACTGTTCCACATCGTTGTCTCTCGAACTGCCAAACCATTGTGGTCTCCTGGCGTTCGTTTTTTTTTTACTCTTTGCGGCACTCGTCCGATCGTTTAACGATTGCGCTGCTACCAGTTTGATGGCTAAATTGCGCAGAGGCAGTGCTTCAGACTATCAAACGACTAGTCAAAGGTTCAATTCCTTTTGGTATTTGTGTTCTTTTCCGTTTTCATTTTTTGCAGTATACAGGTATTTTGAAACCTTCGACTTCGGCTATTTGAGAACTTTCGATTGGATTGGAACCTGCGGCTACAGCTTGGCAACCTGAAGCAGTGCTTCTCCGCTATTCGTCCACCAATGAGGTTTGTGCGGGATTTATAGCGATCGTTCTCGAACTCTGTCAATCTTCAGAGTCTTATATCTCTGTTAGGTGTGGGCAGACAATATTTTGGCGATTCATTAACTATCATATAATCTACATGTGTTCCAGATTTGGACCCGATCGTAGGGGGACATATTGGACCATCTCTTTGTTAGTCGTTTAACTTAGTTTCCTGGCTTCCTCATGATCTGACTTGTCAATGGTATGAGTTGTCCCAACGCTTGTCTGTCTACTGTCTCTTTCAAAATTCTGAATCAATCAATCGGATTTCCCAGTGCTTATCCAAAAGCACACGATGTTGATGTGGATAATGACGATAAGCGCCACTTAAAGTATTTGAACTAATCGCTGCTACAGATCTTCCACATGCAGCTTATATGCTTAAACCCCACTCATAAATACGGTTATTCATTCATTCACGTGATCTCTGGTTTGTTTGAACTGGCTGTCCTCTAAACCACGAAATTGCGCAAGTTCAAAACCGTGGTTCGGTAGTTCCACCAAAACCACGGCGGTTCCTGGGCACCGTTGTGGCCCAAACAGTGAAGCTGACGAGCTGGAAATCGAGCTGGCGACTCCTTAACCGGCTTTTTTTTTAAGAGTTAGCTCTTAAGCTTAAGCTTAAGGCTCGTAAGCTCGTAGTTTCTAAATTCGTAAATTTGCACTAATAGAGCGAACCCTTACTGATCGACATAATAAGAATTTTTGCTTTCATTTTGAAGGCGCAACTTTCAATTTGTTACCAAGAAACACCTGCATAACCGCTGAATAAAACGCTTTACCAGTGTGTTGACGTCAGTGTTTCGAACTGCAAGCTGCAGCTAAGCATTCAACTTGGCGTGCACATTGACTTTTGCCTACGTCCTTTGTTTACTTTAGCCATGAGCTTCGAGGCGAAAGCTCTTCGTAACAGGACACTCCTCAACAATCGGTCCATGTTTTACTTACTCATGAGGACTGACTACATTTTGTGTATGTGCCTATTGATTAACAATTGTGCGTGTACACCCATTCCTTTAATTGTAGTCTAATGACTAAAAGTTCGCTGAATACTTCGAATTCAGATTTATTTCACCTCGGCGTGTTTCATAGTTGCGTGTGTGAGGAACGCAAATTCCGAGAAGATAAGTTCATAATTTGTAGAAGGTAGAGAACGTTTTTCTAGGACTGAAAATTTCCAAGCCCTTTCAGTGCGCACACCTTTGTGAGCACTGAAACTCCCATCGACCTAAATTCACTCGACAAACCCTGCTGCAGCTCCTAGGCCTATGCCTAAGGCAGTTGCGGTATGGTTTGCTCAATACAAAGCTTAACCTGAGTTCTAAAAGCATGTTAAACAACAACATGGTCGCCTAATATTCGCTGCGGAAATGTCTAAACAAGGCTCTCGGCCCGTTAAAAGGTTAAAATGCATGTGCTGTCTGTCACAAAAATCAAGATAAAATCTTTTTTTTTTGGTTAGCGCTCTATCGTTCGCGCTAACGTCGGGCCACGCTTTCATCAAATGAAGTAAAAATTTGAAATTTTTCAAATTAAAAATCACGTAAATTTAAGTGTTTGTCGGCTTAGACCCACCCAACAGACTTTGAGCATACTTTACCGCGATTCGAACGCTATTCCCGGTGTTTAGGCACTCGTGAACGTGCAGTAGACAAAAACAGGCGGAAAAAAATTAATTAACCTTTAGGGTAACTGGCCAAATTAGACTTTAATTGAATCTGATTGACCTTCTCGTCCACAAACAATCTAGTATGCAAATTAAGGCGCCAGAAGCACAATTTTCAGCCACTTGACTATTGCGGCAGTTCGCTTGCTTGTCTATTGCGCGCGGTGTCTGACTTTGATATCCGTTGAAGCGCGATGAAGCGGCTCTTCTGTTGATGAACAAGAAACAATGTTAACCAATACGTAGATTTGATGTGATTTGAGGCCAATTCATTTGAAGGTGAACGTCGCGACGTCACTGTTCTCACGTAAAACTTGATGAAGGTAAGAGGCTTGAAGCAACATTTCTCGTTCTGAAATTCTCTTGCGTCAGAAGCACAAATTCCGAGAAATAAGGTCAAAATTTGATCGGTGAGAAAATTCCAAATTTGTATTTTGTGTTTCGCAGCAATGCGTTGCGAATTCTCCGTACCTGAATCTACCCATCGAAAATTTCCCATCGGCTTTCGAATACTGGAAAAATCATAAAGTTGGCAACCTAGCTAGTCTCGTGGTTGTATGCTTGCTTGTAGTGCCTCAAATTGCGTGCTTGTCTTTTTTCTGTTCGTGACAACTTATAGTCTATCAAGTAAACAATTGTCTTCTTCTTATAGAGCGCACAAATCGTGTAGTGCCTTCTTCTACAATTCAGATCTACATTCTAAAGAGGTAGCCATATTTTCAGTCATGAATATCTACCTTTTTAATCGTGAAGAATTCTTCAAATACTACAATTGTTCGGCTCTCTCCGATGACCAATGGAGGTCACATGGCGTTCCCAGTCTAACTGTTGGACTAATCAACATCATTTCGGGAATTGGCTTCATGGTGCGATCCTCGCCTTTTCATAGTTTAAAAACAGATTTTAGACAATTTACATTCCATGCCTAATAGTGATGTTGCAACCGGATTTGTTCAAATTTTCCTGCTTCAAAATTATGTTCTATCTTGGTGTGATTGACGTCGTTAGCCTGGCTGCTAATGCAGTCCTCACTGGCGTCCTATCAATTCTGGGCGCTATGCCTTGTCCCCACCTGGAACTGTTTTACCCTGTTGGATGCGTTGGAATAGGTAACCACATCACTTACTCCAAAGAAACCACTGAACGGTGTCTCCTAGGTCTATGGTGTGCACAGTGCGCTGCATGCCTTCTGCTCGCACTAAATCGCTGTGTCGACATTTGGAAGCCTCGATATCTCAAAAATTCATTCTTGGGCAGCCGAACCTATTACTGGATAGCTCTTTGCGGGGTCTACATGCTCTATGTGATTTGTTTCACGCGAAGTGCTTTCTTTAGCTCAAAGACCTACGCGTGGTACTTTAATCCGTACACTGGAATTGATGGTCTTGATGGCGTAGACGATGATTACGTGAGTTTTACAGTAGCTTTGATGCACCGTACCGTACCTAAAGGCTACCGAGCCGGAAGTTTATTCGTTTGGCATGATTTCCATCGAATTTGCTGCACCAAAATCTTCTTGTGGGCCGGTTAGTTTCTAGCAAAGTTTGAGCGATTAAAACAGGAGCTGGTAAACTCGATTTCTGGCTCGTTAGCTTTACTAAATCTAGTCTAGGCTAGTCTACTGCTGTAGTCATAATAAATCTAGCCTGCTAAACTGCTCATCATGATGTCAGACTGTTCCCAATTTTAACGTTTTAGTACGTCAACAAAACTCATTTCATCAATAACCTCGTCGTCATTGTCGTCCTCCCCGTGTTGTACATTTTTATGTCAATTTCGATTTACTGGAAATCGAACGGACACACCAGCTCAAACGTTACTAGACTGCAAGTTCAAGTAATAACTCACTACACGCTCATTACGAGGCTAGAACAGTGCATTGCAGGTTGTCATACAATCGTTCTTCATCTGCCTGCTGAATTTTACTGCGGCCAGTCTTTACATCTACATGCAATTCTTTCCAACACCGATGCCAATTGTTGTTTTTACTCAATTTGTGTGGCAAGTCAGCAATGGTAGCAATGTTTACCGTGTTCTATTCCCTACTTTTTGCGCATTTCAGGCGGTGGAGCGTTAATCTATCTGATTGTCAACAGGACAATACGCTTCAAAGTCAAGAAATTGATGCAACACGGCTGTGGAAAACGCATAGATCCTTCTATTTCCTCAGTCAATACGAATTACAGTCGCCCACGGACCTATGAGCACAGTTGCTCTCAGGCATAAAGTTCATGTGAATGAATCATTTATGAGATTTGTGTGTACAAATAAAGCAATTAACATGTTATTCAAGTGAGGATACCGTTAGCACGTAGACTGGCTGTTGGCTAATTTTAATTATTGACAAAAGCATTCAGATGCTCTTGACCGAATGATGTAGAGATAATCGTTTTTATTCAAGATTTCAAAATTTGCAAAACACATAACCGGGTCGAACCGGGTCCAACATATTCCGTAATAAATCACTCATTTGTAGACAGGGCAAACGCTGGCGTACCCGTCGCTTCCTAAGACTCTGGTTAACTTTAAGTAATTTTCTAATTTGACATTGACAAAATTTAAATTAAATTCATTTTACTTCAACGGGTAACAGGTACCTAGTAAACATTTAAAAGACAACAAGGGACATATACCTGGACAGCAAAAGACGAAACAGGATAGGAGAACCAAAATCGTCGAGTTGGTGGAGTCCAGAACGGCTCAAAGATGCTGTGGAACAGCACTCCTGCAACATAAGCTATGAAACATGGCTTCTCGATCCACTCACTTACCCGGCTCTGGGGCCGAAGACGGCCATCTTAGCTCGACGAACTCGCATTGCTTTTGTTTTGTTACGCTTTGTATCTCTTTTGGAGTATTTTGTGATGACAATGATGCAAGGAAACGTCAAATTGTTTTACTTTGCAAGGTGAAACGTTGCTCTCAAAGTGAGTGGAGAATTTGGCCAAATAGTCCCTTAAGCGAGAGAACGCGATTTGATGGTGATCGGAAATGCATTGCCGGAAATGACAATTTTCGGCCGTTTCGGGTGATTCTGATGGCATAAACGTTCCTCGCCACCTCGAATTGGTCTTTACCGACCCAGGAAACACAGGTTTGTGGCTATCGTTTGCTTTTTTCGGTCAGAAAGCTTCAAACATGTGCTTCCTGGGTGCTTCCGATGCCCGCGTCCCTTTAAGCGAGAGGAAAACAGGGTCGCGGACAATGCGAAAAACAAATCCACTTTTTGGCCTTCGCAGAAGATATAAAAACGAAGAAAAGGTCAAAACGCCCATATTGAACAGTGAAAAACAAAGAAAAGGTCAAAACGCCTATATTGAACAGCATTCTATTAACGAAACTGCTTGGCACTTTTTTGAATAGCTGCTCTACATCGCATTGCGCAAAACAACGCCGATGGACGACGATAGGCACAATGGAGACGGAGATGGCTATTACAAAGTTACTATTGCTGGAATTCCTTCATTGACGGTATGTCGGTCACAGTTTCTTTCTTTTAGATTTTCGATTCTTAGATTCTTGTTTTGTCCATCTGCTTCAACGCACTCTCCGTTTACTTTGTAGGGACAGCAAAGACTTTGCACAGCTTCTTTGCAATCATTCTGGTCTATCGCTCAATCTGCGAGGTCTACATCTGCTCCGCTATAGTCTTCTTCTGGATCTGCACTTTGACGTGAGTTTACTTTCCATAACATAAAAGCCGTCACAAACGCGAGAAGAGAAGAGTTTACGAAAAGCCTTGCTACTTGCTGAAAAAATCTTCTGAATTCTGAAATCGGACTTCGTCCGAGGTGAGCTACATGCCTACATCGAAGCAAAGATTATTGAAGTCCAAAATTTACCAGGTAAACGCTGCTCTTGTTACCGCTTTGTTTTGAGTTTGTGTCGTTCGTGTTTATCCGGCCACGATTAAACACCAATTCTAGGCGAGAGACCACAGCCCCGCATGGCGTCATGACATTTCCGCGCAAACCGTTGCCGCGCAACCGTTACCGCGCAAACCTTTACCGCGCAAACTGTTACCGCGCAAACCGTTACCGCGCAAACGTTTTCCGCGCAATTTTGGTAACAGCGACATGAAGAGAACAACATGTCACAAACCATCTAAACGTTGTTCTTATTATATTAGCAAAGCCTATCTGTGCGAAGCCTGAACGCCCTACGAAGCCTGGCACGCCAGGAAACTAGGCTAAACCACTGAGCTAGGCCTAAGCTGAGCTTAGCGCGAAGCCTGAACGGCCTACAAAGCCTGGTACGCCAGGAAACTAGGCTAAACCACTGAGCTAGGCCTAAGCTGAGCTTAGCGCGAAGCCTGAACGCCCTACAAAGCCTGGTACGCCAGGAAACTAGGGAAAACACCCTTGGCAATGCTTAAGTTCAACTCAGTCTTCTTAGTTTTAGCGCCGGTTTGTCAAATAAATAAGACGAAAGAAAAGAAGTAAAAAGTTTACCGCGCAAAACTGCGCTCTAAATTGCGCGGTAACCGTTTGCGCGGTAACGGATTGCGCGGTAACGGTTTGCGCGGAAAGGTCGTGTCACGTGACCGCATACCATTAGAAGCAAGTGAAATAAGTCAGTAAAACAGCACGAATTGCAAAAAAATGATTACAATTTTGCTCAGTACCGTTCGTTTGTGCCATCGCTCAGCTAAATAGAATGTTTGCCACTGATTTCATTCTGGATTACATTATTACAAACGTTGTAAAGAACAATGCGGGTGCGAAAACTTGCTTTCAGAACTTTTTCCACGAATCCAATTGCAAACGCTGCAATTTCCGGCATCGCGGAAATAGCGTTGACCCAAGTATGTATACTACACGTCACCGCTTCCATCAATCGCTCGATTGCCTTGTATTTCCCAATAAAATACAGTATGATCTATGAGAACTCCGTGGTTCGCGTCGTTTTTCTAGCTGGCACTACACTACTCTCCATTACTCTCGTGCTACTGCTTCTGATAGGTACTGTAGTCCACATCACACTCCACAAACTTAAATACTTAGATCGATGTACGTTGCTCGTATGGGAATTTCGCATTACGGATTTTGGGCCTGCTTTGTGCGTGTATGAGCCTAGCTTCTTTAATGGAGTCACAGTTGTGTGGCCGTCATTTTTGTTGTGGAACACTCAGAAAACGTTGAGTTTTGCAACCGTTGCTGTTGATTTGACAACGCTGTTCAAGATTCTACTTTTATCGGTTTGTTTTATTCAAATCAACACTATTTCAATTCTAACTCGAAAATTTGTTTTGTGGTTTCCCGCGGCGAAGTCACAGTTCTTGTAGGACAGCTGAGATAGCAAGAGATAGTGAACGGGGACTCTACGTTCCTTAGAAAATCTTGAGTCCTGAGGCGATTGATTGCGATCTCATGTGCACAATACGGTCACATATATGTTTCCTGGGTTGGTCTAGACCAATTTGAGGTCGCAAGGAACGCTCTTGCCATCACATCCACTCAAACTGCCGGAAATAGTCAGTTTCCGCAACAATATGTGACCGTATCGTGCACATGAGATCGCAATCAATCGCCTCAGGACCCATGATTTTCTAGGAAGGTAGAGTCTCCGTTATCAACTATCTGAACACTGAGTTGTCCTACAACAAAACATTGAGGGTGCAAGGGTGGGCTATTTCGTGGGGTAGACAAAATTACAGAAAAATTTGAGACTTTTTTGGAACGATAGTCCCTTTAAAGGCATTTTTCAGTTAAATAACCGAAAAACTCTGTCTGTTTAATTCACATTTTAATACAGTAAGAACAACTTAAGAATTGAGTGTTAAGGAACTTCTGTAAAATACAAAATGTTTCAAAAAAGGCGCAAAGTGAGACGAGCAAACGGAATATTCGATTCTTTCTTCAAGTTTTCACCCAAAATTCATTTCTATGCGTGAGCGTCCTGACAGGCATCTTCTACCCTAACGACAACGATCGACACAACTTCTTTGGGATTTGCTGGTACACGGGTTTCCTCTACAACGTGTCGTTCTTTGTAAACAGGTTTGTGGGATGCGGAAGTGACTGACGAGGCCGATGTTGTCAATGTAACCGTCTTGTATTGTGACCGCGGCCCATGCGCAGTTCTAGCCAAGTACACAGCACCTGATGCGAACCTCCGCTAACTGATCAGAGTGGCCACTCAACACAGAAAAGGCGTTTCAAGTCTCAAGCTTCATTGCCTGTTTTCTCAACTAGAACTGCGGAAGGAAAGTCAATTTCCTGTGGTTGCAATAGACAACATCGGCTATCTCTGTGCCAATGTTGTCAGAAATCGCAGAATACACGATGGAGCATCTCTTTGTGAATGAGAGTGTGACTGTAAAACTGAATTTCAGCATAACGCTGTTCATCTTCAACGCAGAAGTTCATAGCAGGTTCTTCGAACTGACAAAAGTTGCATTTGCAGTTAGGAGAAAGTTAGAGTTCGGCAAAAGTTACACGTGTAGGCAAGAAAATAAATGCTTAATAAGTTGTCTACTATTTTTGAAATGTGATGCGATTGTTCAGCTCGGAGTTGCAAAGTGCAAAGGAGTATTAAATTATTTAACAAGGCAAACGTCTTTCACAAATCACAAAACGCGCAGTGTAGAGCGCTACAAAATGCACTTAGATGCTAGTAAACAAGTAAAACCTGAAGCCGTGTTGAAGTGCGCTTGTTAAAAAGCCATTTCTAGAGGTGAATCGTTTAACTCGACCGGCATTTACCAAAAACGGACGGTCTTGAAGTGAAAATCCAGCACAGGTCAAGCACAAACCATTCGGTTCGTAAGCAGCTCATTGAACTTTGTCACTCTGGTATTCCTTGACGCCGTCGCCTCTACGCTTAACGAGCTTCCCATCTTTGCTGATGTCAAAACCGCTCACGATGACTTCATTATATGGAAGGAAGCGATTGAAAGCCAACGAGAACAAACGTTCGACGTCACTTTCGCTGCCGATCGCCAAAGCAATTTGAAATGCAGCTTTCGACACTTGAGCACCGGAAAGGAAATTGAATTTTTCAGCTTCAAAGAGCTGCAGAGCTCAAAATTGCGAATTTGACAAGTAATCTTGCTGGATTCACTAGGCGCAAAAGCAGCCACGAAAGTAAACTCTGTAGAAAAGATCAAAAAAGTGCTCGATTTTATCCGGCCGCTGGCTCTCTATCCGATTTTGAAAACGGCAATGACGAGGAATGTAGTACCTTGTTCTGCTATTCAGATCAACATTCTTGAAACGTAGCCATCGTTTCAGGCATGAATATCTACCTTTTCACGTCTTGTCTTCTTCATTTTGTCTTGCGAATTTCCGCTTTGATTTTCGTTTTATGCGACTGTAGTGTATTGACGTGTAATTTTCGAGACGTTCTAGCTGCAGCACTATTCATCGGTTCTATGACGGCAGCAAGTGTCGCGGCCTGTAATAAACAGACCGGAATTTTACGGCCTGGTATCTTTGTTGATTAACAAAACAGGTTGCACACGCACAACATAAGAGGGACAAAACAATTGGATTTTTCACGTATACCAGTTAGTGATGTGCCTCCGCTACCTTCTTCTCGTTTGTTTTATATCAACAACTCTCATTTCTATTGCTGCACGACCTCGGAATCTCCTTGCGGATGCATTTATCAATTATGATGGCGAGGCTTACGTAGCTAATGTAAGTTCAACAGCCGATAGACAGCCTGTTCTTGTATCTAACGTTGTTTAGTTGACCGCTTCTGATCAAGAGGACATGCAAACACTCAACCAAGCTTACGATTTTGTTATTCGGTCAGGAATAAAAGTGAACAGGGATGATTACGCGAATCTGGCGAAGAACCGTTATCCCGCTCTGTACAAGCACATTGTCGAGTTCAATCGAAAAAGTGAAGACAGAGAGAATTCTCTGCCGGAGAAAGCGCGGCAATTCATTCTCGATCGTAGAGCTGAAGTTTGGTTCCCTAATGGCGAGGTTGATGTGCCGGCTGGTATGAGGAGCATTCGTCTGATCGACAGCGATATCGCAAAGATGAACGCGGAAGAGAAGACGGCCCTGTTCCAGTACTATCCGCATATGCAGGAGCTGCTTGACAGTGAGTACTACAATGAAGGAATTGCAAAGAAATTTGATTTTAAGATCCTCATTACAAGAAAATTGTTGAAGGCTCCGGACCAATGGTTGATGAATTACTAAAACTTGCTGATTAATCCATCTATTGATTAATTAATTAATAATCTGCTTCTTAATCAATCTGAGATAGGTACGGCATTAAACAGTAATAAATTTGGTAATCCTCCGGTGGTTCTATGATCGATTGGGGTCCGAAAGCCTCGAGTGATCGCGGTGTGCGCTGTTTCATTAAGAGTTGCGGTCTATGTTGAATATTAGCCTCCAAAAAACAGCACTTCTAGAGCAAATCTGTTTCCAGAGTGTCCAAATGGAGAGTTGAAATTAAAATTCCTCCTGATAAAGACGAGCTACAAAAGTTTGTACAAAATTCAGATTAATTCGCGTTCATCGTCTTGTCATGTCCCTTGCTGCTCTGAAAAAAATGCTGAATTTCTGCTTCGATTTGATACCAATATTTTAATCTTTAGTTTTGGTGTTTTGACAATTCGCGAGACGTCCTTGCTGGCCAAACACATTATTCATCGCTTCCATGACGCCAGCAAGTGACGCACCTGTATTAAACAGACCAGTTTTTCACGCGTTATCTCTGTACAGCCTCATGTGTTGATGATTAACAAAAACAGGTTGTACATAAGAGGGACAAAACAATTGAATTTTTCAGTTAACAATGTGTCTCCGCTACCTTCTTCTCGTCTGTTTTGTAGCAAAAACACTCATTTCCATTGATGCGCGGCCTCGGAATCTCCTTGCGGATGCGTTTAGCAATCAAGATAGCGAGGCTTACATTGATAATGTAAGTCCAAAAGTCGTCAGCTCGTTTTGTATCTGCCATATTGTTGTTTAGTTGACCGCGTCAGATCAAGCAGACACTGAAACACTCAACAAAGTCTACCAATTCCTTCTTCGGTCCGGAATAAAAGCGAGCAGGGATGATTACGCAAATCTGGCGAAGAACCGTTATCCCGCTCTGTACACGCACATTGTCGAGTTCAATCGAAAAAGCGAAGACAGAGAGAATTCTCTGCCGGAGAAAGCGCGGCAATTCATTCTCGATCGTAGAGCTGAAATCAAGGATTGGTTCCCTGATGGCGAGGTTGATGTGGCCGCTGCTACGGCGAGCATTCGGCAGATCGGAAGTGATATCGCAAAGATGAATGCGGAAGAGAAGACGGCCCTCTTCCAGTACTATCCGCATATGCAAGAGCTGCTTGAGAGTGAGTGTGTGCCGCTTAAACCGCGAGTAACAGTAGGAACATTTAGATCCTTACTTCAAAGCAATTCTTGAAGGCTCCGGACGAATGGACGACGAGCTAATTCACCTTTTGGATTCATAATTCATTGCTTGAACGATAAAAAAACTTTTGTTGCAAAAATTAGCCTTGGCCAAAACGACACTAAAATTCTGGGTTTTATTCTGAGTCCAATCAATTTGGTGACTGAAATGTTCATAAACACAAAAACGCCGGGTACTTTGCGATGCGAGCATTTGTAAGGCGCTTGGGCGTTGTGCCAGTGCAAATCTGCCGTAAATGGATCAGACTTTAGCCTTACCAATCATTTCAGGGCAGCCCGTCTAATTTACATCTGTTAATTCGTGAGTTGCAGTAGTTTACTATGCTAATTGGGCGCTTGGATGTTGGGAGATGATATCTATAAGAATGGCAAAGATAAGATCAGGTCGTATTGTCACTTTGACCAGATACCCCGCGCTTATAGTAGAGCTGTCTCCAGATTGGCGGTGATTGTTGGTCATAGTGCTTAGTCAGACAGTAGTAGCTTTGTGTCGGTCGGGACAATCAGCACCCTGAGTGTGCGAGGGAGCACGAGAATAACAAGGTTCATAGCACAACTCCTTTTCTTTTGTTTTGAGCAACGAATGTGTTGTGACAATTTGATTACTCAAAAACAAAACAGATAACCACCTAGCGATCGTTCTGCGAATACAACGTCAAAAATTGACTTTTACTCTCACTGTTTGGTCGATCACTCGAGCCTTCCTTGTTACACAGCTGTTGTGTTTTTGCCGCCCAACCAGAGAAAACAGGTCTAGTCGGTATTTAATTCTCTAATCACTCGCCACAAGCGTCAGTGTTTTTACCACCAAAAAAGCATGTTCACCTACTTTCTGTCATTTTCTTGTTTAATTCTGTTTGCTGAAGCATTTCCAAGAAATCTCGTCGCTGACGCTTTCGCTACCCAAGAAGGAAGCAATTTTCATGAACATGTAATCAACAAACTCGTCTTATTCCGTTCTATTCGCGGTTTTCAGCTCAGCAAACAAGACGAAGCGGACTCTGTGCAACTCAGCAAGCTCTATCAAGACCTAATCGGCGCAGGAATCGGTGTCGGATTGCAAGACTATGTCAACATGGCCAAACACAAGTATCCGCACTTGTACGAAAAACTGGTGGATTACCAGAAAGTGCTTCAAGACAGAGAAGACTCGCTTCCGGAGAAAGTGAGAAAGTTCATTTTGGACAGACGAGCGGAGGTGAAGCAATGGTTCACGAACGGCGTTCTGAACGTCCACAACTTTGTGACCAGCGCTAGAGCAATTGCACAGGACGCCGAGAAAATGGACGACACAGAGAAGGAGGCTCTGTTTGGATTCTATCCGCTGATGAAGGATCTCCTCAATGGTACAGTTCAAATTGGCGCAAAGCAGTTAACAGACCGGTTTTAGACGAACACTACAAGAAGATCCTGCACGGTTCTGGCGATATGGTCGATGAGCTAAAGTATATTCTAGATTCATAAGGGTTGTGGCGTATTTGAATAATAAGATTGTTTTGTATTTTGAGATAAAGAAGAATCTAGAGGGAGACGGACAGCCAAGCACTCACAATCACTGACATTTGCTAGAAAATTAGGCCCAGAACCGATGGGTATAAACTAAGCGCCGTTTTTGTAGCTACCCCACCCTTCTCGCGCCAGGCAGTGGAAACAGAGAAATGTCGCTTGTACTAGCCTGTATAGACGAACGGATAATAGTGACTACAATCGGAAAAACAATGAATTTTAATGATGTTTGACTCAATTGCAGTGACTCAATGTCACAAGCTCAAGAAGCTTAATTTGTTGCCTTTAATTCTTGTTTTTGCTAAACAAATCAACGGTTCTCGGCTGCACAAAATTACACGCAAACGACAGTTTGAAGCTTTGTAGAAGTTGACGTTGCCGATGTTTCCATTGGTACAGATTTTGAAAAACGTTATCGTCAAACTCCTGCGGCTGCTCGTTCTGCTCCTCAAAAGGTCCACAAGTGGCATAAAACAAGTCAGCAACAACCCGAACTTTCCAAAATGAAGTTTGATTTTGTGGCGGAGCAGGACAAGGCGTCCGCTCAGGACGCCAGCTAGATACGGTAACGGACGCATCGCAGAGGCGCATCACGCGCTCTCACACATTGTAATGATAATCCTATAAATGCGGGGCTCGTCCCCGAAATGTCATGCGCTGCAATCCCAATAAATGGTTGTTCTCTACTACGGTCATCCCCCCGGCACGCATCGATAGGACAAGAACTCATCCGCTACAATTTCATTTCTCCAATAAGTGAAGGCTTTGCGAGCTCTAGTTAATAGCTAGCGGTTCATGCTCCTAAATGCCTGCAATTCAATTAACTGTTAGACTCATTTTTTCAAAATTAACAATGGTTGTTGTGAACAGGCGCGCCATCAACGCGTCATTATGAAGCAACTGTGATAATCTTTATTTAAAAAGAGTCAAATTTCAAATAATTTCCCTCAAATTCGTCAAAAAATCACATTTCAGCGTACGCATCGTTCACAACCGTCACGATCGCTTTTTTGAACCTGCTGATGTACGTTTTCGAGTCCTCCATTACGGCGAATTCCATCCATTTCTCTCTGAGCATCGCTTCTAAAAATGCATTTTGAAAGTTGCGACATCAAAAACGGTACTTACTGAAACTGTCGTTCGTCTTGCGAGCTTCGATTTGCTCAAGCAGGCCTTGCGCTTCCGTCCTTACGTGATTGTCGCTCTCCTTCCGCCGTTTTTGCTCATTAAGAGTCGACGCAACGATTGGTACAGTTGTGGATTGCTTCAGTTTTTTCAAGTTCTGGTTGGCCACGGCTTCCGGCAACTGGAAATTGGCGACGTGCTTTCGCTTAAGCTGGTAGAGAGGAGGATCATCCTCATATTTGATTGCGTTGTCCGTGTACTGGTATCGCTCGACTCCGTAGTTCATTTCATTGTTCTTGCTCTGCACTGAAGGCAAGAGTGTTAATTGCTCCGATCGTAGACTAAAACAAATAACTGAATTAAGCTCCTACTCTCTGTCCAGAACATACCACGAGATCAACCTTGGCGAAGATTTTGTCGTTGTGTTGACTATTTTTGAGTCTTGAGGTCGATTCTTTTTGCTCATCAGCGCGTCCAATTTATCCATCTCACTAATCGCATTCTGTGCCTCCTCAATTGTTCTAATCTCCAAGGGTTTGAATCCACGCTGGTTGCGCATATCGTACTCGATGTCGTTTCGCACAAAAGAGAGACGATCGGCCCATTCCTGCGGGCATTTTTCATGTTCAAAATTGCGACGAAGCGTGCGCCACGCGTGGTAGAACGCCATTTCTCGGACTGAAATGTACGATTTAATGGAGAAGATGAAAATTGTGGTTTTGCTAAAGTGTAAAACAGCCCTAAATCGGCTCAAAAAGGCTTAAAAGTAACGTTTTTGATTGAAATCAAATACTCTATTCTCCTGGTCTGTACTCAGACTTTCATCATTTCTAAAGCTACAAAATTAGGTCAGCCTAGGCCTAACCTTAGCTCAAGAGATAGCTACTAAGGTAATATACCAAATTGCACTTACTGTAAGGATAGGATCTCTTCAACACCGCGAAAATCTTGTTCCACGCCGTAGCCAACACACCGAGCAGCCGTTTAGGCATCAGCTCGTTTACCAAAGTGTCTCTGTAGAACAGGGGATGCATCGACACCACTTTGACCATCATCACGCATGGATCCACGCCGTGCGAGTTGATAAAGAACTCCATTGCGTTCCACTCAAACGGCTTCATGACCGCTTGATTCAAGTAGGCGACTCTCGAGCGGATTCGCTTCGGTTTAGTCTGTTTGGTTCCGTCGATGAGGCTTTGATAGACTCGCGCGAGAGGCCGGTTCGTGATTTCGTCTTTGATCGCATCGAGATACGGTATAGTTCCTGCGATGAAAGGAGGACATTGTATGTTGTGGTAGGTAGCGCGAACCCAGCGCCAGATTGTCCATATTACGTCATCGGCCACTGAAAATGGAAATAAACGTTCAAAAATTGAAAATTCCAATTATTACGGTTTTAAAAAACGCTCAAATTTCGTATCCTTCCTTAAATAGCTAAGCTAAAACTGCTCTAATCCAGTGTTTTACCAAAAAGAAGGATTTAAACCTACACTTCGGATATTCTGTCTTCACATTCTGCACAACGAGCTCCCATGACTTCTTCGCTTTCTTGTCCAATCCAGCCGGTTTCTTGATTCGCAACAAATCGGGTCGATAGAGGTCAGGATACGTCCCAATCACATCGATGATCAAGTTGTAGGTTTGCTTATCACAGTGACGCTTGATGTAAGCTTCGAATTTATCCATTGGAAAGCGAGAAAAGCTACAATTCTCTTCTCTACGATGAATATATGAATGTATATGACTGCGAGGAGAGAAAGCGATGCGACCACACAGAATGATCGAAATTAAGATTCAAATTCAAAATTCAAAAGGAAACATTTACTTTGTAACTGAACATCGGTTGCTCACAGACAAAGAGCAGCGCACTCACCGCTCAAACCCCATCCCCCATCAGGGCGACTGTGCCGGGACCCTATTCGTTTGTCTCAAACATCTCATAGGGGTATGGATTAAGGGAATTTTTGGTCCCGTCATATCTCATATTTACTGTTTTATCGCTAAATTTGACTATATTCGATCGGTTTGACTGATTCCGTTCCTTGCGAACTGGAATAGCTCTTCAACTGACTTTGAATTTATCCGTTGGAAAGCATGAAAAACGTTCTAAACGCGACTACACCGTATAATCGAAGGCAGAAAGGTCCAAATGGCAACCGATACATAGTTTAGCGAGACATGAGATGTTCGCGGTGACGATTGCGCTGCTGAAACAAAAAGAGCAGCGCGGTCACCGTCCCCCTCACGGCTAGCGTGCCAGGACCCATAATGAGTTGGTTGGAGTTCAGTTTGTCTCAAATCCAAAATCAAGGTATGATTTTGGGCAATTTTTGGTCTGTAGAGTCGGAGTGTTCCAAAATCCGATTCGGTGCCTGGTCACTACGAAGCCTAACAACTAAGCAAACGACATTCTTAGGTCAAAATAGGATAAGAACCACAAATATAACAATTGCAGCCAAAAAACGACAACAAAACAGAAGAAATTCAACAGTTTCAATTCAACGCGTTACCGTCGTTATTTATCTACACCAGGGGTTATGATTCTTTGGCTGATTGCTTGTCGAAGTTTAAAGTTGATTTATCTAATTTTTGGTTGTTTTGATCACACGATAGTTTAATTAAATGCAGCCCGCGATAGCGTGAGTCATTCATAATTGCTTCTTGGTTTCAGGCACCTGCTTAAGCGACCTTTTTGGTCTGTTAATAATAATAAACAGTTAAAAATTTACAATTTTTCACATTACCTATTCAGCCAGAAACAGTCACTCATTGTCAGAGTCTCGCCTCTGAATTCAGTTTCAATTTGTTGCTGATGGTTCTCTCAATCGAGCAGCTCCATGACAACCGACTATCTTCGAGTGTTATTCTAGCAGTAAGGAAGAGAAGCTTTAAAAGTCCATTTTTACGCGAGCGAATTCAGATCGGCACACTGGGAATGTTGGTCAATCTGCACGTCATCTTAGCCCTCAGAAGGCTGAAGACGTTTGGCTACGCTTTCGGTCGAATTTGCATGTCGCATACGGTAGCCAATTTTGGGAACGCCTTTGTGTTCACTTGCTTCGTAGCGCCGATCACACTAATGTAGGTTTCCTGCTCTACCGAGTCACAAAGGCCGTTACAGTAACCCTGCTTTCACAAGCATTATCTGGGAATCCGCGCCGGTCAACTTCTGATTCTGTTCTGGAACGCGTCCGTCCTCTCTCACTTCTTCACCGCCATGAACCGCTGCGTAGTCATGTTCTTTCCGCTCAAAAGCGAGCAAATCTTCACCAAGCAGGTCACAGACGGAGCTATTGCGTTTCTCTGGATTTTCTCCGTCTGCCAGGTTCTACCGTACTTTAGCAGTAAGTCAGATAGGTGCCTACAAGAGTGCCTACAGCGCCGCCGTCTTCAGCCGAATGTCTCTTCGATTACCATGTAGAGACGTTCACGTTCCAGTTTGCGTCCACCCGCTGCAGCGTGATTGTTGGCACCTACACGGACTACTACTTTAGCATCGCCATGATTTGCTCCATCAGCACGCTCGATTTCATCACATTCATCAAAATCCGCCAAATGCACAAAAAGGTGAATATCAGGCCGTTTTTCGATAATTCTGTTCTAGACCGTCACCCTGAACAACGACATGCAAAAGCGACGTCGCAAGGAAATTCGCTTCTTCTTCCAGGCCGTCTGCCAAGGCCTAGTCTTCATGACTGAGCTAATCTCCTTCTTCTACATCTCGCTTCAATTCGAAAACAAATGGATTCGTTTTGTGTTCACCACATCTGCATGGCTCACCGTGCACATGGTCGACGGTCTCATCGTCATAGTTTTCAACAAGGAGATCCGTCAATTCCGCGTCGCATCGATCACATCTTCCAGCGATTATGTCATTGCGTTGAGAAAAACTGAACAATCTGCAACCGTAACTGATGTCCAACATTCAGAAGTTCAAACAAGTCAAACACGGTGTTAAGTAATGTCAAAGATCCACAATAAAGCAGCAGTTTCCGAGTGCTCCGAAATTCCCATTTCCGCACGCTGCGCTTGCAGATGCAATTACCTCTCTCTTGCAAGACGTGACTTAATCTTCATGACTTTGCCTCACTTTAAGCTTGTTTCACCTCGTCAAAAAGCCAAATGGGGCTTTGCTCGCAGGTGAAATTAGGTCAATCAGTTTTTGGTTTGTGCGTTTCATCACACAAAGCCTTTGCGTAACACCTGCTGCTTTACATCTAGAAATCATGGAGAACTTGTAAAAAATCACGTGTTTTACATTGGTTTTACTAATTCATTACCTAAGACCGCCTAGCAAACAGCGAGGAAACAAAAATTTTAGATTTTGACCATCTGATCATCTTCCAGGCCGACCTCCGGAATGATCTTGAGGTAACGAGGAGGAAAAACGGCGAAGACAAACAGGTGAGGTCAGCCACAAAGGGACTAATGGTGAAGACCTGTTTGAGACACGGTAGGCAGTCAGATTTGGCGAATGCGACGATTTGCAAAGCAGCTTGAAGGAGGTGAACGAGCAACATGGCCAGAGTGAGGAAAAAGAGTTTCACTTCGATCCAGTTCCTCCTGGTGCTCTTGTTGGTGATTATGAAGACAACGATAATCAGATTGATCACGCAACTGCACGCACTCACGGTCAGCACCACAATCAGAACATAGAGGCTGTTTCTGATCTGAAAATTGCTTTGAGACTAGAGCTTACTGTAGGTCGTACCCCAAGAAACTTGTTGTACTGAGTGGTGTAGCGCTCTCCTGGGAAGATTCTAAAGTAGGCTCCTCCAGCGATTAGTTGCCACGTTAGCAGCGCCGGAACAAGCAGCACGATGACTACGAAGAGCTTCAGGAAGCGATTCCAGTACTGTAGAATCACAATTTGGCATAAAAATCAGCTGGCAATCCTACCAAATGGAACCCTCTTGGACAAACGATGGCGATAAAACGATTCACAGTAATTAGACCGAAATTCATGATCTGCGCGTGGGTACTGTAGTAATACACAAAGTTGAGGGTTGTTGGAATCCAGCCACTTTGAACAGAATTCATCGTGAAGACGTCATTAAAGAGGCCAGAGAAAGGCGCGCGAAGTGATAACCAGGTGAACAGCTGCATTATTAGGTCCTGAAAATGGTAATTAAGCTAAAATTGTTCACACCGCCCTTACGATGACACCCTGAACCTTGAAAAGAGTGAAAAACGACGAACTGAAGTAGTTATGCAGCTTCCGAGTCGACAGAACATGGATCGTGAAGATATAGAAGACGTAGAAAGGGATGCTGTAGGCGAGAGGGACGTAAAATAGGAGATATTTCGCTAGAGACATTGCAGCGTCAATCAAAGTCAGCAAGGTGAAATGGCTTCAAAAATAGGTCACTTTTTGCACGCCTTTTGCAGCTGAGGGGTAATTTAATTAGGTTAACAAGATTATGTACGAGCGTGGCAAAGGGAATCAAGGAGAAAATCAAACCGGACACAACACGAGGAAGTTGCATAGAGAGGTTCTGGAAGACCGTGACACAACCACAGTGTGATCCACAGTCGTGCATGGCCTCTGGCAAATTGCCTAGGTGAATAGGCGCTGCTGCTGCTTAGAGTAAACTTTCTATCCTAACGAAAGAGCGAAGCGACTTGGCAACGCGCCATTCGCTCTCTGGCAACGGAAAGTATGCGCTGCTTATAGTACTTCCAGACAAGAATATAAAAAAACAGCGATATCTGCGTGATAATGTAAAGTAGCATTCAACACTTCGTACCTAGCGCAATGCTAAATTTCATTGCGATCTGAAGTTGTCAAATCAAGTACAGCTTGTAAGTTCATTCACTTTAACCACAGCGCGTGCTGTGCGAACCTAGTTGAGACAAATTTGGATGTCATGGCATTCTGTTTGTTTCAGTCTTGATGTAAATCGGGCTGCAGAATCTTTGCTCTTCACACAGCACTACTCTTTTCTGGCTATCTCGATGTAATTCGCACGCTCAACAAAAAAAGAAAAAGAAAACAAACAATCTGTTTTCGGTGACTGGTTCATAAATCTGTGCGGTGTCTGATGAAGTCGAGAGCGTTTCCACTGTTTTTACTTTTTTTTGCGGTCCGTGACGATTGGGCGCCGCCGATTGGGCGACAGGACGATTGGGCGCAAGATTATTGGGCGCCTGGACGATTGGGCGCCAGGACGTTTGGGCGCCGGGACGATTGGGCGCCAGGACGTTTGGGCGCCGGGACGATTGGGCGCATGACCAAATGTACTTGTCTGCATTGAAGGACATAGTGATTTGAGGTATGCAACCAGATACTTAGCTCTCTGCGCCCTACGAAGCCTCACAAGTCAAAAAACTGGACTAAAAGCCTTAGGCAGTCAGCCTAAGCTGATCTTAACGCACTTTTTGATTATTTTGGGCTCGCTCCGCTCGCCAAAAATTCACTAGGCCAAACCTTCGGCAGCTCCTAGGCCTAAGCCTGCACTTAGTACGACGCCAAAAAATTAGGAATCGGGCTCCCAATCGTCCCGGCGCCCAAACGTCCTGTCGCCCAAACGGTGGCGCCCAAACGGCGTCGCCCAATCGGCGGCGCCCAATCGTCCTGCTTCGTTTTTTTTGACATCGAGCGTGCGTCAACTGTTAAATTCGCAGGTTCAGCCTCTTGAACTGGCAATGAGGTTAAGCTTCACGCTCCCATTTTAACTGGCCTTTGACCGAAATGTGAACAATTTGTACTTTTTGAGCAAAACACTTAATGGAGGAGGAGGAGGAGGCCAGACAACATAAGGCGTTTATCTTAATCAAACTAGGACTTGCATATCGTATTAGAGAACGCAATTAGAAAAGGACAAATGGCTACGTTCAGATAATGCCTTAGGAATAGGAATAATTGGTGTTCTCTTGTTTTCTCGTCGCTCTGAATAGGCGGACAATCAAAAAGAAGTCAACGAAGAATCGCGCATTTTCGCATTAATTTTTCATGTTGTCTTCGGCTTAGATGGAGCTGCCGAGTCCAATTAGGCCAGAAACTGTGCAGTTTTCGTATGACAAAGGCATTCTACCACACGACTAATATAGCAACTGGTTTCGGACATAAACGTAGCCTCGTAGTACCGATAGAAGACGTCCAATAGGCAATTGGATTAGACTGCTTTCGTAAACAGTTATTAGAATTGATTGAGGCCTTGTATTTAGATTACATCCGTTAGCTCAATTACTAAAGGGCACCCGGTCATCACACAAACAAGCTCTAAGCCGCAGACGATCAAATGACAATCTATAAGTGGACGGTCAACGGGGAATCTACGCAATTTGTTTTCTCTAACTAAACTGTTTTCTAAAAGCCTAAGGGAATCGCTTGTTTATCTTTAAATGAGTCCATATTTGACCGCGCTCGTTTTGTTTGGATTTGTTTTGTGAGGTTTAGATCCCTACGCTACACACAATGGTCATCCCCAATTCAACCGCTGAATTTGAGTACGGTAGCGAGTTGCAAGGCCGAGGCTACATGACCCTCTTCGACTCGTTGGTCGGTGGCACAATGTGGCTTGTGCGTACTTTTCATTGATTACGGTAATAAAAGAGACTTTAAGATGTCATTCACCGCATTGATGCTCGGAATCCTGAACATCTACCTCGTGCAAAAGATGCCCATCTTCCACAACGCGTTCGGACGATTCTGGACCAGTCGTACTGTTGGAGAAGTCGGCTCAAACTTGGTTCATGTGCTCTACTCGGCGCCGGTTACTATTTTGTAAGAATTGAACGAATAAGTCCAATTAGCAGTTGATTAAGCCAACCGAAGGGAATGCCACCGCAGCTCGGAATAATCGCCTTCACTATCGGCTACTTCTGTACCTGCGCTGCCTGTGTCATGCATCAGGTGGTGTCCGCCAATCGAATGTTGGCTGTATGCGCGCCGATCAAGTACCGCTCCATCTTTACCAAACGCTCATGCCGATTTCTCATCGCTTTTTGTTGGATAGAAGTTTTTGTGATTATTGCGCAGTACTACGGTAATCCAGGCACGCTTAAGCGCAGTTAACAAATTAAAAATTCCAGTTTTCCCTTGCAACATAATCGGCTACAGTCCGACCTTCTACGAGTACGTCTTTGTCAAGTGCAGTCCTGCCGTAGACCGGGAATACTCAATCGTAGGTACCGTAGTCAACAGGGTCTGCTTTGGCATCTGTCTACTCACTATGGTCAATGATGTGATCACGCTGAGTCGAATCATTTACATTCGCTCAAAGCTGAAGCGTGTCGCTGAGGAGAAAGAGTTTCGGAGAGACGTTCGCTTCTTTGCACAGGTACGCTTAGCTTTATTTAAGCGATGATAGAACCACCACCTCGTTCTTCAGAGCTCCGTTCAAAACATAACAATGGTAATTACCCTCACGCTGACTGTGGTTGTCAACAATAGCAAACAGGGTGGCCTGGTATTCAATATTCTCGCTTTCGACACTCTCATTCTAACTCAACTAAACAACTCGTATGTTCGCCACGTGAATTGCTCTTCTTTGAAATCCATTGTTTAGGCTCGCGTTAATTGTATTCAATCCCGAAGTTCGTCGATTCCTTGGCATTAATTGTTTTACATCGAATACGCGATAAAGAGTCACAACACAGGATCGAGGGGACGTTTTCTCTATTCAAAAGGTTCTTCTTCTCTTTGTTCGTATTTTGACTGCAAATAGAGGCTAACATGTAATCTTGCCTGACGGTGTCCTGGCAACTCATACCACAGCCTGTACGGGAGGGTCGAAGCGGAAGAATTGCAACAAAAAACAAGACAAACGGAAGCTAGTCGTGCTTCGTAGGGCGTTGAGGCTAGCGCACAGCGCTGCTTAGGCATAGTTTACTCGTTTAGCCTCGTTTCCTGGCTTCCGTGTAGTATGCGTTGTCCTCGATGGCTTCTGAGTTAGGTTAAGATCCGCTGGGGACGCTCAGGAGTTGATGGAACTATGTCATCAGAGAACAAATATGTCAAAGATCACGTGATGAATGAATAACCGTCTTATGAATGAGGTTTGAGCACATAAGCTGCTTTTGGAAGATCGGTAACAGCGATTAATTCAATATCTTGAAAAAGCGCTTATCGTCGTTATCCGCATTAACGTCATGTACTTTTGGATAAGCACTGGGAGATTATGTGATGATAAAACCCTGAGAGGGAAAACACTGAGAGAGAGTAAAAACCCAAGGACATGAAAAAAGCCAACGCCTACGCTGGAGGAGCCTACATTTACGAAGGGTGTGTTGCTGGAGCAATGAAGTCGATTTTTCTATTATGAGTTTTGAGTTTTTGCATATTGTCTTTCCGCGTTCGAAAACACAAGGCGCCGAAATGTCGCACGTTCGGATGTTTGTACTGCGTCTGTCTTTTTCAACGGGGAATTCCACACTTTGCCGATTTCTTTTTTCTCGACGAACAGTTTGGAAATCTACGACGTCACGTTGTTCAGCATTTCATTTCACCCCTTCTTGCCAAGTTTGACATGAATTGGATGTTTCCTGGTCGAGAAAGTTGAAAAACCAAGTTTTCTGACTGTTTTCACACTCGCATGGCTTGCTCCAAGCATTAAAATTGCATATTCTGAGGCTCTGTGGGTACATTGAGCGAAAACAGCATAGAATTCGGTGTATTTCCGGCGAATAGCGAAAGGCCCTCGTGAAAACAGTCAGAAAACTTGGTTTTTCAACTTTCTCGACCAGGAAGCATCCAATTCATGTCAAACTTGGCAAGAAGGGGTGAAATGGCATCCTCAACAACGTGACGCCGTAGATTTACAAACTGTTCCTCGTGAAAAGAGAAATCGGCAAAATGTGGAATTCCCCGTTGAAAAAGACAGACGCCGTACAAACATCCGAACGTGCGACATTTGCTTTTACTGAGATATACTGAGATATAAGCCCTTAGTACGGAACCAAATATGTCGTCTTGAAGCGAGCTGACTGATGACGCGGATGAGTGATTTTTGACATTTTTGAATGATTCTGATGCAATGAGAGTGGTTCCCGACCCCGATTTACCAAAAAACGGATCACAAAACAGAGAAATACCGTATTTATGTGGGGAAACCCGCGTTTATGTCGCGGTTAAGTAGAACGACTCTCTCATGAACTTGTTCAAAACTTTTGATTTCGGTCTTTTTCTAAGGTATATAGGCAAGCTGTATAGGCATCCTCGGCGTAATCCTCACTTCTCGGAGTGGCGTATATGTCGTAGTTCATGAACAAAGTAACGTCACAATTTCTTACTAGTCGGATGTTTTTCACATCGGCAACAAAAGAAGCGAAACTTTTTCTCAGTTTTCCAAGACTAGTGCTTAGGAGTTAGTGGAAACTGTTGTGGAATTGGAGGTTCATAGAACGGTGCTGTTATGTGTGCTGCTTCTAATGAGTCCGATTAAGTCAGAGCAGTGTTGCTTTCTTTGGAGTTGGTTTGTGAAGTTTATCTCCCTACGCTACACACAATGGTCATCCCCAACGCAACCCCTGAATTTGAGTACGGTAGCGAGCTACAGGGCCGCGGCTACATAACCCTCTTCGACTCGTTGATCGGTGGCACAATGTGGCTTGTGCGTACTTTTCATTGATTACGGTAATAAAAGAGACTTTAAGATGTCACTCAGCGCATTGATGCTCGGCATCCTGAACATTTACCTCGTACAAAAGATGCCGATCTTTCACAACGCGTTCGGACGATTCTGGACCAGTAGGACAGTTGGAGAAGTCGGCTCAAACTTGGTTCATGTGCTCTACTCGGCGCCGGTTACTATTTTGTAAGAATTGAACGAATAAGTCCAATTAGCAGTTGATTAAGCCAACCGAAGGGAATGCCACCGCAGCTCGGAATAATCGCCTTCACTATCGGCTACTTTTTCGCATGCCAAGCCTGTGTCATGCATCAACTCGTCTCCTTGAACCGTATGTTGGCTGTATGCTCGCCGGTCAAGTACCGCTTCGTCTTTACGAAGCGAGTAACCAAAATGCTCATCGCTTTTTGTTGGACTGAAATCTTTGTGATTATTGCGCAGTACTACGGTAAGCCAGGCATCAGCGCAACAAACACAGCAAAAATTTCAGTTTTCCCATGCAACATAATCGGCTACAGTCCGACCTTCTACGAGTACGTCTTTGTCAAATGCAGTCCTGCCGTAGACCGGGAATACTCAATCGTAGGTACCGTAGTTAACAGGGTCTGCTTTGGCATCTGTCTACTCACTATGGTCACCGATCTGATCACGCTCAGCCGAATCATTCACGTCCGCATGACTAATAAATTCTTTTCAAAACAGATTGCGTTTCGAAGAGATGTTCGCTTCTTTGGACAGGTACGCTTACAAGTAGATAGCTTATGCGTTGGACAGATGCTTTCAGACCTCCGTTCAAAACATTACCATGGTAATTTGCCTTTCGTTCATTGTGATCGTCAACAACAGCAAGGAGAACGGCTTGGCGTTTGACATTCTTGCCTTTGATACGCTCATTTTAACTCATCTAAACAATGCGTATGTTCGCGTCGGACAGCGCAATATCTAAAGAAACCACTTTAGGCTAGCGCTGATTCTGTTCAACCCGGAGGTTCGCAAATTTCTCGGAATTCGTTGTTCGTTGAAAAGTGCAATCGTGGCGCATACAGCGCAAACAACCGCTTGAGGCCATTTGGTCTTAAAAGTGCTTAAAGGTCACCTTTATTTAAAGCTACAACTTTCAATGAAGCTTGGTTTTCTCACAAAGATCGACAGCATTCTTGAAAACAGTGTTACGTATCGATGCACTCTTTACATGTGTTTGGTCTTACAATAGCAATAAGCAGAGAGAGAGAGAGTCGGCCATAACGAAAGTGAGATTATAATAAAGCGAAAATTAAAAAAACGCAATAAACTAGTTTATCTAGTTTATCGTCGTTAGTAAACTAACATCTTAAATTATCTTTCGTAATCCTTATCCGCAGCTCTTAAACCGAATCCTCATATTCTCATTTACAGATTGTAATTCGGTGACGTGCTTTTATTGGTTGCTGATCTCATATGCTGGCCATGCGTAGCGTGGACCGACATAAACGCGAAACAAAGTGGTAGCTAGCCAACACAAGAAAAGTTTTAAGAAATTAGGTTGTCGTGACTTTTGTGACAGCGTACCTCGTAGTGCGCCCAATGCCTGTTTCAGGCAGTGAATATTGGGCAAACATGCTGCTTCGAACAGGCATATCCTATGGTTCGGCTTCGTATTAAGCTAGCCATATCGTAACTGACCAAAGCTGCCGCAGGGGTAAACTCTTGTGAATTTAGGGCGAGCAAAACGAGCACTTATGAGAAGTTGCCATACAAACAGCCAGAATGCTCGTAGTCCGTTGTTTTTAGCCGTTTTAAATGTCACGTAAAAGGTCAATTCATCAAAAGCAACTCTAATGTATTGGCAAAACGAAGTGATCTCTTATTAATCGTGGACGTTGAGAGATCGTGTGGCAAGTCTGCGGCACAAGCTGGATTTTGTCCAGTTGCTCAACTTCTTCTGGTTGCGGCCGCTCTCGCTAGGTGGAGCGCAGCAGAGCGAGATTCCGATCACGGCGAGTTCAAGCTTGTGCTCTAAATGCGCAGAGATCAACATCATGGTCAACCTAACGCCGTGGTGTTAGGTTGCTGTCGGGCTGCAAGCATCCGAAGAATGAAGCGGAGATGGTTGGCGGTAAATCGGGTAAAAGAATGTTATGCATTCCGTTGAGACCGAGTGACGGTTATTTCATGTGTTTTTCGCGCAATCCATAATGCTGGCAAATTTATTCAGTTTATGGCGCCGTTATCACTGCGCTAGAACACCTGTAATCGATTAAAATTGCATAATTTCATCGATGTTCCTTCATAAAAGACAAAAATGAGCGTTGGAAACGGCAGATCTTCATCATGGAGATTGTTTTCCTGCTTCTAGTCCTCGGCGCTGGCTGCTATACGGTAACTCCTGTGCTGTCGACTCAAGCAACGTTCCTCTTAGGCGAACAAAGCGGTCTACGAGGATGACATGCTGCAAATCGAAGGTCAGGCGCTTCGCGACCCAAAAGTCGTTGGCCTCGCGATGACCAGGGATTCATTCCCTACTACTTTGATGACATCGTCGATCGCACGGCTCAAGGACAGATTCGCGAGGCTTTTCAGTTCTGGGAAGACAATACGTGTCTGCGCTTTCGGGAGAGCAGACAAAGCGCACGAGGAACGCCGAAAATTCGCATCTTCGACGGATCGTACTGTTCCAGCAACATCGGCATGATTTGGAACTTCACTGTGCAGCAGATGTCGTTGCCAAGTGGATGCGAGCAGGTAGATTTTAATCGAATCTACCTACCGTATCCATCCGCTTTCAGTTCGGCACCGCCACACACGAGATTGCGCATGCGTTGGGTTTCCATCACGAGCACTCACGCTTCGATAGAGACGCGTACGTGTCGTTGAATCGTGAAAACGTGGCCAAGGGGCTTCGAACCAATTTTGACAAGTACAGTCAACTCGAAACGGACAACTACGGCGTGCCCTATGACTACGGTAGCGTTATGCAGTATCCTGGATGTGAGTTTCTTCTTTTCACACTTCTCTTAGCCTCGTTCACCTTTAGATTCGTGGTACATAAACCCAGATATCAAAACGATCATCGCGAAAGACCTCAATCACCAGGAAACGATGGGCCAACGCATCGCTCCTTCATTCTTTGATCTACTCTTGATGAACAAACACTACGGATGTCTGGGTAAGCAGCAGAGATTACGGTAGTTCAGAATTCAAACGCTTGGCTCTGTAGACCGATGCAAATCGTACAATACCGCTTGCCAGAATCGGGGATTTCCGAACCCAAGAAACTGCTATCAATGCATCTGCCCGTGGGGCTTTGGCGGGAGATTCTGCGAACTGAGGGATGCCGGAAGAAACGAATCAGCTCCTTGTGGTGCTGATCTTCAGGCTGAGCTGAACTGGAAATCGCTCTCAGGTCGAATTGTTCGTACCGGTGGAAAGCCAGCCAAACACGATCATTGCCATTGGCACATCAAAGTAAGGAAAGTACGGATTTCAGGCTTTAAAACGAGAATTTTAGGCTCCAACCGGGAAACGCATCGTTGTTCACATCAAAAACAGTGGAAATCAGTGCATGCCTGGCTGCGTTGATTCGAATCTAGAACTGAAAATGAATCAAGACGTCCGACTCTCTGGCTACAGGTAAAGCGTGCTGTTGTCACACGTGACTACTGTAGAATGGATGGACGTTCAGAATGTGCTGCCCAGAAGAAGGAGGTTGGAATGGAAAAGAATTCACGAGTGAAAGCAATCTGGTGGTCGCCAGCTTGTATGTTCGCACCTGGATCGAAATCGAGATTCTCTATCGTTATGTTTGAGATGCAGGCGTTGATTGGTTCACTGTGTGTGGCCAAGTAAAAGTTGATAAAAGGGGGAATTTTTGCGTTTTTTTTACACGCTCACCTATATAACAAGACTCGGTCAAAACTCGTTACGCGTAAAGAGTTTCTTGGAATTTTCGCAAGTTCGGTTTGAAGTTCGAGTATCCAAAGAAGGTAGAAGGAGGGAAACTCGTTACGCGTAAGCAGTTTCTGGTAAAGTTCAGACGTTCGGTCAAAACTCGTTACGCGTAAAGAGTTTCTTGGAATTTTCGCAAGTTCGGTTTGAAGTTCGAGTATCCAACGAAGGTAGAGGGAGGGAAACTCGTTACGCGTAAGCAGTTTCTGGTAAAGTTCAGACGTTCGGTCAAAACTCGTTACGCGTAAAGAGTTTCTTGGAATTTTCGCAAGTTCGGTTTGAAGTTCGAGTATCCAACGAAGGTAGAAGGAGGGAAACTCGTTACGCGTAAGCAGTTTCTGGTAAAGTTCAGACGTTCGGTCAAAACTCGTTACGCGTAAAGAGTTTCTTGGAATTTTCGCAAGTTCGGTTTGAAGTTCGAGTATCCAACGAAGGTAGAGGGAGGGAAACTCGTTACGCGTAAGCAGTTTCTGGTAAAGTTCAGACGTTCGGTCAAAACTCGTTACGCGTAAAGAGTTTCTTGGAATTTTCGCAAGTTCGGTTTGAAGTTCGAGTATCCAACGAAGGTAGAAGGAGGGAGGGAAACTCGTTACGCGTAAAGAGTTTCTTGGAATTTTCGCAAGTTCGGTTTGAAGTTCGAGTATCCAACGAAGGTAGAGGGAGGGAAACTCGTTACGCGTAAGCAGTTTCTGGTAAAGTTCAGACGTTCGGTCAAAACTCGTTACGCGTAAAGAGTTTCTTGGAATTTTCGCAAGTTCGGTTTGAAGTTCGAGTATCCAACGAAGGTAGAGGGAGGGAAACTCGTTACGCGTAAGCAGTTTCTGGTAAAGTTCAGACGTTCGGTCAAAACTCGTTACGCGTAAAGAGTTTCTTGGAATTTTCGCAAGTTCGGTTTGAAGTTCGAGTATCCAACGAAGGTAGAAGGAGGGAAACTCGTTACGCGTAAGCAGTTTCTGGTAAAGTTCAGACGTTCGGTCAAAACTCGTTACGCGTAAGCAGTTTATTGGAATTTTCGCAAGTTCGGTTTGAAGTTCGAGTATCCAACGAAGGTAGAAGGAGAGCGAATATCCAAAGAAGGCAAAGGAAGGGAAACTTAAGCGGAAGCAGTTTGGTCTTGAAGCGAAAACCCTGATTTGTCTCGAAGCAAAAACCCTGAGCTGAAAAGTCGAGTTGAGACCCTTAAACGTGACGTACAAAATCATCAACTATGTTTTTATAGTGAAGGGGGGAACGTTCCATGTGAGTCAAAGATCGGTATGAAACGTGACATGTTGAGGACATAACACTGAGATCACCCCACTTTATCCCAAGACAAGTCATAACGGACGCAACTCATCCCCATCCCGTGAGAAGCTGTTAGCGTAGATCAACCTGTTCAGCACAAAACTGTGAAGTAACTACTAGCGACATGACTCGAATTCTACGCGAACAATGCGGTTTTGCGGTTTCCTTTCCATAAATGACAGTCACACCAAATGATAAGCGGTCGGTGGAGCAGTGCTAAAGTACTCGTCTCCTAATTATGGCACCAGGGTGCGACTCCGCCCGTAACAACCGCATTTCTTTCCCTCACATTTTATGCATTTTTCTCAGAGAACAGAAAAAGCGGGGCAAAACGTCTGTATTGTGTGCTGCACCACTCTTTCGAGAGGTTAAAAACATGCCACGTTTCATCCGATCTTTGAAAGATACTGATTCCTGATCATGCAAAGAGCTGCCGTGGCTGGTAGTGATTCAGACTCATTCGATGACCGGTCGGAATTGCTTTTGTGCATGTTCAAGACCGTGAGGGGTCCGGTGGTTGCCAGACAACCCGATGTGAACAGGGGCTATCAGACAGCTGATCCTAGGTCAGATAGCAGGCATGACACCTCTCCTGGCCAGTGACCGCGTCCCCGAAGCCTTGGAAAAACAAGGATGCCGTAGTTCCAGCCACTCCTGAGCGTCTAATTCAATTCAATTGATAGGAGAAATGAACTGTTCCTGATCATCGTTTATTAACCACGTTCCTCACTAGACAGGACACAGACACTCAAAGAGACACTCGTCATTTCCTCTCGATCAACAACGAAATTTTTGAAATTGCTCGAAAACAAACCGATGACCCCTAGACACTCGGTCTCTCTCTGATCAGACGTCATAAATTCCAAACATCCAAACAGCCGACCGACTATTGATGCGAAAAAATCGGCTCTCTGTCACACACCGCGAAAAACGTTGTGAAATCTGTTCTTCCAACACTGCAAACCCGCTAATAAGTGACGAGTTCGCTGTAACAGCTGCGTCTGAGAGTGTGCAAAATTTATTATAGCATATGGAAGACAAGAGCGAACATACTATTTACATAAATACAAGCTTCCCTTGCGAGCTTCAAATTTACACGAGAACTGCCTTCTCCTCGTCGTAGTCATCATAGGAGGATCGTGACGTGCATAGCCGTTTGATCGCACAAACTGTGCTGCAGATCAGTAGGAGAATAATGAAAAACATGACGAAGACGAACGAGAGCGGAGCTAGCAAGATTAGCAGGTGCGTGTCCATAACTGAAACGAGCATAAAAGCATTAAAGACGACGCGAATTGATTTCAAGTGCGAAAATTGTCGCGAGAGCACGCACAGCTGTTGATTGTTGACTGAGTCGGGGAGTCGAAGAGGGAAAGAGAAGCGACCAGAAGCGAAAAAAAAGGAGGAGAAAACACTGATTGATTTATGAAAGTTTTCTTTGATCGGAATCTTTGATCATTTTGCGAAAATAGGCTTCTCGGAGGGCAACTTTCAATGGTATGTGAACAAGCATCACTAGAAAGCCACGAGGCGACATAAACTCTGACTGGAGTCATACTCTAAGGTCAACAAATTTGTAATTTGAGACGCACTGACTATGACACCGCTCCCACATGTCACGTTCACAGTGTCACAAGAGCATTTTTATTCAAATTTTCACTAAAAATCAGTCCTAGAAACAATTGCAACAGCTTCCGGCATGGGAACACGAGACTATCCCGATAGTTCAGCTAGAAAATTGGATGTGATTTGCACAAAACGGTAGAATGAATCTTTGCTGAGAGCTAAGAGCAGCTTTTCGTAATATATGGCCACGGATTACATGCGTAATATTGTCGCACCGGACGCCAATTCCCGTCTCCGAAAAACGAAAATATTGAACGTATAAAAGAGTGATGAACGTCGCCACCTCAGGACCCCAATATTTTGCCTGAGACGGCAATAAGTACGGTGGAAATCGGCTGGTTTTTGGTCTTTTTTCTTTTGGACATTTCCCACCAGCGTCATGTTGGATTTTATGATTTTAATGATTTTTTGTTGCCGAACGGTCACAAATCTGTGTTTCCTGTGTCCTACCCTACCAAATCGAGGTCGCGGAAGATGGTAGTGGCGTCAGAATCACTGTAAATGATGAAAGCGGCCCACAACAACAAAAAATCATTGAAAAATCATAAAATCCAACATTACGCTGGTGGGAAATATCCAATTTAGCTGAGCGATGGCTCAAACGAACGGCATTGAGCTGGGGAAGACTTCTCCTAAGCTAGATTTTGCCAAAAACGTATGAAAAAAGAAAGAAAAGAAAAAAGACCAAAAACCAGCCGATTTTCACCGTACTTATTGCCGTCTCAGGCAAAATATTTGAGTCCTGAGGTGGCGACGTTCATCACTCTTTTATATTTTCAATATTTTCGTTTTTTGGAGGCGTCCGGTGCGACAATAGTGATAGTTAGGGGGTGACATTTCCTGTTTTCTTGTGCGCGATTTTGAACATTGTAATTTGACACTTCTCGTAAGAAATCCTAGTTTTCAGTTCAGTTTTCAGTCGCATTTAAAAACGAGAGGCAACGTATGTGAACAAATATCACTCGAAAACCTTGCCATCAAGCATCAAGTTTGACTGGATTCATACTCTAAAGTCAACAAAATTGTAATTTGAGACGCAGTGACCATGACACCGGTCCAAAGTGTCACGTTCACAGTGTCACAAGTGCATTTTTATTCAAATTTTCACTAAAAATCTATAATATGACGAAAATTACGTGTAATCCGACCTCAACCAACGTCGGAATGTGTAGCATTAATGCCTGTAGCTCTGTAGAAATGGAATTTGAACAAGCCACAGTCTAGATTTCAAGTGAAGCACAAAGAATAACAAGTCTGACAAGCGGAAGGAAGGAAGGAAGGAAGCGCACATTGTAATTCGACACCTCCTTTACGCGTTTCCTTGTTTTTCACATTCCCAACAAATCGCTTCAGTAGCGTCACAAGCTGTTTCAAAACAGATATTTTTAGCTTCATTTGGGAGATTTATCCTCATAACGTCAGCATACTAAAGCTTTTTGACGGTGAAGTCAAAGACTGGCAATGACGCAGTTACTAGTTATCACCAGGACACGTTTCATTCATTTTTTCTATAAAGAAGCACATGGCTACGGTACGTGTCAATTTGGCGACGCCGACTTGGCACCCTGTGAATAAGGTGAAACCTGAACGCCCTGTTAAGCGACTAACAAGTGACTATCATAGCCGAGAAACATCGCTTTTGCTGTTGTTGTCCGTGACAATTGAGCGCCTAACCAAACGCACTTGTTTTTACGGTCTGCACAGAGCGAAACAACCTCGTACTTAACTCGCCGCACCCTGGGAAGCCTCGTAAGCCAGCCTAAGCTTTGTTAGTTATCGCCTGGCGCCCAATCGTCCTACTTCGGGAGGATTGTTATGCTGTGGGATTATGCTAAGGATGTTATGGGATTTTTTAATTGTCTGTTTTGGTTCGCTATCGGCTTATTCCAAGTGCTGGAAAGTTTCGACAAAAATTCGACACTTATCTTAATCGCTTCCTTGTTTTCATCACTTCCTCCAGGCAAATCGCCGCCGCCGTTGCGTCATATGCTGATTCAAAAAGACTTCAATTTATCTCCTTTATCTTCAAGATTTCTCCACATTACGTCAGCACACGTGTTGAGGCTGAAAAAATTTTCACCGGAATTGACGCCGTCGATGAGGTTGAATATGTGGCCGCAATCTGTCGCATGAAACGTCGTCGAATTTCCGGATTGAAGACGATCAGTGTGAGCCTAAATTCCGCTTGTCATCGTGTAGTCATGAAGGGGGTCAACCTACCCGTTGCAGGCGTGCGTTAGAACGATCGTGTTGAATCCTAGAATGTTCCGCAGCTGTTCATCGGCCTCATTTCTATTGTTCGAATAGATTAGCATTGCCGACGCCAAAGTCATCGTAATGTTCTGGACTGCGCTCTGGACAAACGGCGTCAATTAGAGCAGTTCTTTGAAATACAGCTACCTGGAAGAAGAATCGAATGTCGCGTTGAACGTTGCTGTCCACAACTCCAGTGTTTATTGCCTAAATTCTGAAAATTACAGCAAACTTTGGCTAATTTTGGCCACTTTTCGAATGTAGGTGATTTTGATAAAAGTCATCACATCGGTCCCGATAGTACAGATGCACAGAAACGCACAGAGCCAGTAGACGAAAGTACCAACCAAGGAGATGTCCCTCTCGAGGTCCGCGGAGCACTTGATGAACACGTACTCGTAGAGCTGAGGACTGTAGCCAATGAGGTTACAGGGGAAAACTAAAATTTGACCTTAAAACCCGGAATACCGTTGCGAGTGTGCAATACGTATGTACGCGGACGCAATTACAAAGCTCGCTGTCCACGACAGCACAATGTAGCCCCGGCAGATGCGTTTCGTAAAGATACGTTTGTAGTTTGAAGGACTGTAAACAGCGAAGCAACGATTCACAGAAAGCATTTCGTGCATCATGCAGGCGCACACAGCTCCAGCACAGGCTAGAAAGTATGGAGCGATGCCGACAGCTGGTGGAATGTTTTTTGGTTGGCTGAAAATATTTAAATTTATTTAAAATTTAATAAAATTTAATTTAAAAAATATAAATAAATAATTTAAATTTAATAAATAATTAAATTTAATATAAAATAATATTTTAAAAATTATTTAAAAAATTAAAAAGGTTAAATTCGAATGACGCAATCAGAAAGGGGGTGAATCGCGCCATGTGTGTGGTCTTCTCAGTACGTCTGTCTGGTATTGTCATAATTTTGTTCAAATTTCTCGGAATTTCAACGCCGTTAAAAACAGACGAACAGAGACGACCACACACTCGCAGGCTCCCGTGGCGAATGACCGAATGCGTCATTCTAATTTAATCCGACAATAGCTGAAAGTAGACAAATTACGGTATTTGGCATACAGTATAGTGATGGGCACATTGTAGACAACGTGAATGGTTTCAGTCATCATCTCCGCTGCTGTCCTACTCGCCCAAAGCCATCCAAACGCATTGTGAAATATGGTGAATTTCCAGATAAAGTACAGATTGAAGACGCCGAGGATTACGGTAGTCAGAGCAAGCTAAAAATTGAGTTTAATGATCAGGTTATCTGGCCACAAATACCAAAAGTATGAGCAGCGCAACCCAATAGTCCTCCGGTATCGATGAACCTCGTCCTTGAACCTCAGAAGCGTAGAGAAAGGTCATGTTTTCCATATCTGAATGTGGGTGTGAACTTTAAGCGGTTCTGGGCTATGCGGAGTTAAAGACTGAGTCTACAACGCGCCCCGCACAATCCTCAACACTAAATACCTAATTGAGAACCAAAAATCAGTCCACGAGATGTAGCTACTGCTACTTCCTTAAACTAGGGCGTTTGAGTGTATGTGTCAACGCGCTAAGCGGTTTTCATAAACAAATTTACCGATTATGATTATGGTTAATTCATGAGTAGTCGCCATCTGTTTGCGCAAAAGACCGCAAATGGAGAAAAACAAGAAATGATAGTTTGTTGAGCCATAGAGCTTCTTGAAGCTAAAACGAAGCCATAGACCATGTAATCTTTGTTTGGGGGAATACGTGTCCCCCAAAAGCACCTTAAAAACTCTCCTAGACTAGTGATTCAGTGTTTGCTAACATTCCCAATATCGATAAAACTCAAATGGCGCACCAAAACTCACTGGTCTCGGCACGATTTGATTACGGTTGCAGTCGTTCACTGGCCACAGATTACGGCACCTGGCTTTTCGCTATTTGCGACCTTGCTGGATCTCGAGGTGGTAGCATAACATGTAAATTATGGGCGTTATGAGCAATAATTCTCATATTCTCGGGTTGTCTCCAACTAGGAAGTAGCAGCAGGCGGTCCCAGTACTGTGCTCTAGAGAAGTTTTTGACCAAATCGAGGCCCAACAGCTAGATGCATCAATGTACGGTTGCTGCAAAAGCAAGCAGCAACAATCAATTTGCAGTTAGACCACTGCATTAAGATTTAAAGGAAAAATACAGACTAAAATTGGGCCAAAATCAGGAGGTAATAAAGAAAAATATTTTCACCATTTTGAGACCAAACAACTAGGTGTTCTGCAAGATCCAAGACTGTAGGCCATACTTGAGCGTAAGAAAGACTAAATCTCACATCAGTACTCTCTTTAAACATGCATTAAAACTTGGTTGTTGTTCCCAAAAGTCCAAAGTTTACAATCCTTGAACGCAGTGTGGGTTGTGCATTATTTATAACCTTATAACCGTTGATTGCTTGCATGTTGCCCACCGTAAGTGCTGTTCTCTTGTACTTTACGTGTGGATAACAACTACAAAAGTACATGAAGCAAACAAAAATCTACTCATTTGCAAAACGGTTACTCGCCTGCTGGCTGTTCACAATCTATTTCTACAAACTTTGATTTGCGAATTCTTTGCTCTGTTGCGCAGGCTTCATTCTATCTATTTGCTCTGATTTGATTCAAACTCATGCAGGCGAGAAACATCGATTTCAAACGTCTTGCTGGGCTGAATTCCTTTGTCCACAGTTGCCTTAGTCCGTCGAAAACGTTCACTGGCTAACATAGCACCAACTGCGCAGTAAACAAGCTTTGAAAACGCACAAAACCCAAAAATGCGCACCAAAACCACTCTAAACATCAGTCATTTTTTAAAATCGATGTTCTTCGGCTGCTTTTGTTTGAATGTTCACCAAATCAGCACGAAAACATAGAACGAAGCCGGCGAACAAATTCGCGTGAGCAGATCTTGTTAAAATGCGCCCTAGATCGCATGCGTAGCCGAGTTAGGTCGCAACGTGGCTTTTACTGTTGACAACGGAGAGCGCTGTAGACGAGACGACGCGTGCGAACTTTTTGACTTCGATTTCAACTTCGATTTCGATTTTTCTCAGGCCCTGGCTTGCCAACTCAATGTTTCTATGACGCGAGAATGTGGCGCGACATGTAATAATCATCTTGGACAGAACGTTTTTGGTTTTGAAAAAAGTTTTGACAATTCTCGAGACCTCCTCGAGAGTTCGAACTTGTAAACTTTAACATTGAACTTGCGAATTGATTTCGACAATATCACGGCAGCTATTTCGCAGCAAACGAGCTTTGAAAACGAACTTAAATCCACAAACCCAAAACCACTCTAACATGAATTTGCCGTCCGTGACGATTGGGCGCCGCCGATTGGGCGACAGGACGTTTGGGGGCCGGGACGATTGGGCGCCGGGCCAAATGTACTTGTCTGCATTGAAGGACATAGTGATTTAAGGTATGCAACCCGGTACTTAGCTCTCTGCGCCCTACGAAGCCTCGCAAGTCAAAAAACTGGACTAAAAGCCTGAGGCAGTCAGCCTAAGCTGAGCTTGGAGTGCTTTTTGTTTATTTTGCTAGGCAAAATTCACTAGGCAAACCCTGCGGCAGCTCCTAGGCCTAAGCCTGCATTTAGTACGAAGCCAAAAAATCAAGAATCGGGCGCCCAAACGTCCCGGCGCCCAATCGTCCAGGCGCCCAATAGTCCGGCGCCCAATCGTCCGGTCGCCCAAACGGCGGCGCCTAATCGTCCTGCTTCGTGAATTTGCAGATGAAGATCGCATGCGTAGCCGAATTGCCAGTTGACAACGGAGAGCGCTGTCTGCATTCGGTGCACGCTGGAGTTTGAACGTGTGAACTTTCGTTCCGGCAGTTTGATTTGATTTTGCCAACAATTGTTTTTCTTGAATTTAACTGTTTTTTGTAGTCCTTTTTGGCGTTTCCAGTTAGTCATGACTTTGGATTTGTACTATACTAATAGCGAATTGTAGTTACGCATACAATGCGCACTATTACAGCTTTTCAATAAACGTTTCTCATTCTCTATTCTCTCCTCAAATGACAGAGAACGCGACCTTTGCCTTTGGATTCGAATTGCAAGGTCGCGGACCACCAACCGCTGATGATGTCGCAATAGGAATAACCATGTTGGCTGTAAGTTTCAAATTTTCAAATCTATCAAACAGCAGAAACATTCAGCTCGCTCTATCGTCCGTTCTAATAGGCTGCACAAACCTGTATTTCATCCGTAAATTGGACATTTTTCACAATGCGTTCGGTTTGTTCTGGGCTAGTCGTACTGTAGCCGAATTGCTGGTAGAAGTGACGCATGCTTCCTACAACGCGCCAGTCACAATACTGTAGGATTTAGATTGTTCTAAAGCTGTCAAAAGTCGCCATTTAGCCAACCCGCAAATGTGCCACCATTTCTGGGTATTTTACCGTACTTTCTGGCGTTTATCGGAGCTGTGGCAGCTTGTCTCATGCACGCCACAATATCAGTGAATCGACTAATCGCTGTCTACTACTCGGCCAGTTACAAACTGATTTTTACTCGACGTCTCTGCTACTGTACTGTTGGATTTGCTTGGCTAGGCTGCGTTCTCGCTGCGCCTATCTATGTCGGTAAGCGTGTGGAAACCTCCATAGCTGGATTTTAAAAGGACATTGATTTTTGTTTGTACTCCAATTTCGCTTAAATTTAGCCTCCCACCCTAATCGGCCACGCTGGCGGAGTCAGAATTTCAAAAGTCTCGGGCCTACATTTATCGGACAACGTGTGATCTTGGCACGATCAGCCTGAAGCCAACGATGCAGTTAATGGTGTCATCTGAACGCTCATTACTGCGCTTGGCTGTTTTCTAGCTGAATGTGGTCGAGAATCGATGAAAATTCAGTCGATTAGGACTTGGAAATTTCGGCGCGCGTCAGCAAAACGCAATTTTTCTGCTTTTCCGAGAGAAGCGGCCACAATTCTGTGTTGTCGTGGCCATTCTAGACCAATTCAAACGCTCATGCCATCAGAATCACGCTAAACGGCCGCAAATAGCCAGAGAACAGCCAAGCGCAGTAATGAGCGATCAGATGACACCGTAAACTGCATCGTTGGCCTCAGCCTGATCGTGCCAAAACCACACGTTGTAGTCCCGCGCCATACACTCCAGAGCTAGCGAATGAGGATAGGAAATTCTGACTTCACTTTCGGATTCAGCGTGGTCGACAATGGGAGAACAAAACAGTCCCTTTAAATGCGATTTCAGTGGTTCCATGTAATCTAATCGGCTATAGTCCTCGACTGTACGAGTACGTTTTCGTCAAATGCGAGCCAAATCTTGAAAGAAACATATCACTGGTTGGTACTGTAATGAATAGCCTCTGTATGGTGCTCTGTATCTGCATTGTTATGACGGATTGTTCTACTTTAATGCGAATTATTTACATCAAAAAGGTTGTCAAAAAGTGTTTCTTTCTGTTTCTTTCTTCTATTTGAGTTCCTTTATCTTTAGGTCAAAGTTGTAGGAGCGGTGGACAAGAATTTCCGCCGTGATGTGAGATTCTTCGCACAGGTGCACAACCACGAATACGCCGTATGAATTGAATGCTGTGATTTTAGAGCGCAGTTCAAAACATTACAATGGTGTTCACAGCGGTCATGATGGTCGTATCGAACAATCGGAACATTCCAGAGAATAAACTCATTAATATTTTAGGGTTTACGACGTTGATTGGAACGCACTGCATCAATGGGTAAGCTCTGCTCATCCGGTTGGTACTATAATGCTTGATCGTAGATTGACATTGATTGTCTTCAACCCGGAAATTCGTGGACGCATAACGAGAAGAATCATGCCTACAAGCTCCAGTAGCCAAACGTCCTCATTGGAAGGTCGTACTAAATCACAGAACAGATATTTGAATCATCAATAGGGAGTGTTTTTGGAATTCTATACTTACGCTTACATAACTGAAAACAATTTCTTTAGACTTGTGCTCACACATAGTCATACATTGTGCTACCGTTTAAGCCATATTCGTGTGGTAAAATTTCAGAAAATGGAAGGCTCATTATCTCTTAAACAAAGCGGTATTTCAACCGTGGTCTGACATTTCAGTAACAGACATTACAGACAGCAATCTTCCGAATTCCGCCCTTCTGAGCTCTTAACCTCTTTTGACCAAAGTTACAATTTACACTTCAATGCGGCGGTTCTTCGGTGTCCGACAGTATGGGTACTGTATGAAAAATCCAGACTGGACGATTGAGTAATGTTAGCTGAACTCGAATTGCCCTTGCGCAGGCATCAACGATCTATCGCTTAGGCGCCTGACCAAATGCCCTTGTCTGTACGGAGAACTTGGCATTGATAGTTATGTAACCTTGTACTTGGCTTGCTGTGCCCTACAAAGCTTGGTAAGCCAAACAGCAAGGCTAAAAGGCTAAACCATTCGCATGCAGCGCTCCGTCTTGGTTTTCCAGACTAAAAATCCTCGGACCAGGTCCCAGTTTATTCCCATCCACGACGATGTTTGGCTCAGTAAGCGCAATTCGTCAACACAATTCACAACCACTGGATTCTAAAAAAATTCAAGCGTTCATAGTTTCAGTGCAACGAACAGTTGTAGTGTTTATACAGTACCCATGTACTATAAATTGGGCAGAAATAGACTACTGTAACCAAATGAATGTCTTAAAAAACACAGATAAACAAATTAAAACTTTCGCGACACATTTGCTACTCTGACAGCCGAAAGAGCATTGCTTGGCGTGGGCGCAAAGCTCGTCGGAGACACAAATCGGCGATTTTGCTTACAAATGCGGTTTCGGACTTCAGGATTAAAGAAGATTAACGATAGCCTAAATGCTACTAGTTGTTAATCTTGTGACGTGGCAGGATAGCTTACGCATTGTTGACATGGGTTAGAAGGAGCGTGTTGAAACCCAAAATCTCGAGAATTTTGCTCTCTCCGTGATCTCTGTTGTTTGCGAGCACGATTGCAGTTGTTGCGATGATCATAGTGACGTTTTGAACGGAGGTCTACAGTAAGATTACAAAGGATTACATAGGGGAAAGACTAGCTAAGCTCACCTGTGCAAAAAATCGAATATCTTGGCGGAATTTGCGATCTTTGTTGCCCCATTTAAGCACCTAAACAGCCATTCATTTGTCAAGCTTTGCTCGTCTACGGTAGATGCTGACCTTTCGAATGTAGACAATCCTGGCCAGGGTGAAAAAATCGGTTAAAACAGTAACAAAGCAGAGCAGCCAACAGCAACTATTGAATATCGTTCCGACAATCGAAAAATCGCGCCATAGATCTGCCGAACACTTGACAAATATGTACTCGTAGTGGGTAGGACTGTAGCCGATTGTATTGCATGGAAAGACTGTAAATGGCCTCGGTGATAAGGAGAACTGAGCGTGGATAGGACTTACCAAAGAGGAGAACCGAACTGAAGACAACCATAATCCACATGATTGCAATCACTCTAACGCAACGCTCCTTTGTGAAGATCACGTTATACTGTACAGGATTGAACACAGCGATACAGCGGTTCAACGAGACAATAGCGTGCATAACGCACGAGCCCGTAGCGAAAATGTACGCAAAGATGTACGGCAGCGTTCCCACCAACGGTGCAATGTTCCGAATTTGCAGCAGAGTGACCGGAGCGTTGTAGGTGGCGTGTAGGAGGTTGACCATCACCTCGCCGAATGTTCTACTGGCCCAGAACCAGCCGAACGCGTTGTGAAAAATTTCCATCTTCTTGATTATGTACAGATTGATGAGTCCAAGCGCAACGGCTAAGAAGGCAAGCTGCACAGCGGTTGTTTTAGTGGCGAATCGCGCAAAAATTGACCTACCGTAAACATGATCGATCCAACAACGAGGTCCTCTGTTGTCGCATAGCCGCGTCCTTCAAGCTCGCTACCGTAGTGGAAAGTAGAAGCGTTGAGATAGCCACCGCCGAACATGTACATATCTGGAGATTAAGTGGGGCTGATTAGAGCGCGGAAACGGTTGTTTGACATGAGTCGGGCGTGAACTTAAAACGTGAATACCCGCGGGGCTTAATTATCCCCTATGACAGTGAGATCACAGATGAAAACCACGAATGTGACATTAAAAGACGGGGACGAAGATTTATACGTAAACAAGCATGTTCAAGCTTGCGCAGCAGGACAACTTGGCGTTGTTTTGGAATTTGTAACCTGGCTAAGTTTGTACTTGGTCGTAACGCGCTGAAGCTCCCCTTTTGGCTAACCATATCGTAACTGCCTTAGGCGTAGTAGTTTAGCCTAGTGATTGGCTCCATAAGATGAATAAAATGACAGTGAAATCATAGTCATAAACCAGGAATGTGACATTAAAAGAGTGTCCACCGGGACCAGGATTTATACGTAAACAAACGTGTGTTCATCAGTGTTTGGATGTCAAAAAGATTTGAAAAAGACCGCTGACAAAGCTTGCTATGGACCGTTGGGGTTGAAAACGGGCAAAGAAAGGAGGTGTTTACGCGTGGCAGACATGTGGGCTTTAAATCAAATTAAACGAATTCGTGGTACTTGAGGGTGAGCCGTCAATTACGGTCAATTGCAGGTGAAATCAATCAGGTTGGAGAAGTCGTAAACTTTCAGAACATTTGAGAAGCTCGATCTCGAATTCGAGTTCTCACATGTTTGAATGTCCTCAGCGTGAGATTGCTCATGTTGGTGCCAAGATTGAATGTGGAGGCTTCATTCAAAAATTCGAAAAACATTGAAACTAAAATTTTCTGAATGACTCGTGAGTGCCTACTGTCTATTGTCTACGGGTGCACTGAACAATGGTACAGGAGCTTATGGATGGAAATGTTTTTAGGTCATACATGGTCTTTTTTAGATCATAGAAAAGCTCAGATTTTTCAGATCGACCTAGGAAACACAGAATTGTTAAAAATTGGATCTGCCAACGCTCGCCGCTACTTCCATGTCAAAGTTGACCAGACAATCATAAACGTTCGTCGTTTCTCGGCAATTCAGTCACAATTCTGTGCTTTCGAGGCATTTCTAGACCAATTTGGGGTCGCGAGGTCATCAGAAACACGTGAAACGGCTTGAAATAGCCAGAAACCGGCCAAGTCCCCGACAATCCAATAGCTGTAGTGAACATGACAACGCAATCAATCACCTCAGGACCCATGCGTAAATGCAGGACCCCTTAACTTTAATATCTCGAGACTGAGTTGTCAAAAAAAAATTTAATTGCTGCATTTTGGTGGGGAGGGTCCAATTAGTGAGAAAATGGGGCAAAATTTCAGAAAAATCTGAGAGAAAAAACTTTTTGCGCTCTTGAGTTTTAAAATATAATTCAATTTTCAAATGCTCAAACAGCCTGCTTAGTTGCGGTGGCTAAATTGAGGTTCTAGCGTTCACTCATACGTGCGTTTCAGCTACACACATTTGAGCTTTTGTATTAAGCTACCGTAACTGCATTACACATAGGCCTAGGAGCTACTGAATGTTGAGCACAAAAGTCACAAGGATGACAGGAGACTTTGGCGGAGGCTAAGCAGTCTTCGCGAATCCCTGCTGGGCTCCTTTTGGACGTCAATTCCAACCTTGGTGAAATCAGATTGCGGTCACATTTTGACTGCCTGTTGCAAAATCAGGCTATTTTCGGCCAATTTGGGTAATTTTGATGGCTACCTCGCAACCTCGAATTGGTCTGGCAACCCCGTGGAAACACAGAATTGTCGCCATCTGTCCGAAAATCGGTGGAAATTCATGATTATTCGGTTGGCTTCGAGAAGTTTCGGCGCGCGTAAATAGCCTGATTTTGCAACAAACGACCAAAATGTGATTGAATTGCAATCAATCGTGTCAAGACCAGTGATTTTCTCGTCCATTATTTTTTGTAGCCTACGATTAAGCTCACCTACAAGAATTCTGATTTCACCATCGAGATCGCAAGGGCCGAATTAGATGAGATTTTTAGAAAATTCTGAGACTTTTTTGGCCTTAGCCTCCGCTCGCTCAATATTAGCTGTAGTTTCTAGGCCTAGGCGTAAGGCAGCCACAGTATGGTTGGTTGAATAGCAAAGCCCAAAAGCGTGTATCTGAAACGCACACATGAGTGAACGCTAGAACCTCAATTTAGCCACCGCAACTAAGCAGGCTGCTTGAGCATTTGAGAATTGAATTACGCGCAAACAGCTGCGTTGAATGTTTCCGCGTTGAGCTCCTCTCCGAACAGAACATAGAGCTTTAGGTACACAGACCAATTTGAAGCTCATAATTGGCTTGTTTTTAGCCAATAAACCATCATTTAATTGTACTCCCGAAAATGTTATAAACGCGCAACGTAATAAAGTGGCACCTGTGAGACGAAACGTAGTTATGTACCGCATTTATTTGGCTAATCGAAAACAAGCTCCCACAGACGGTGGTAAGCACTTGTCGGAGTATTTTTGTGAGGGTAGTCTGCGTTTGTGGGGAGAAAAACGTTTTACAAGCTCGCTGATCGACCTCTCCGGTTGTACTAATTGTGTATGTTGAGCAACGGGTGCAGTGCAAGAACACGGGAAAACGGTTTGTTGTACCAGACGAGAAGAACCTGATGGATGGCCATTCTCATGATGGCGCGGCAACAGCTGACCACAACAGCAACATTAGTTATAGGTGCGAGTTGCTGTTTGACGCTTAGATGGTCGCTTATCACACGGAATTACGGTTTTCTTTTACCGACATTACCGACAAATCTGTTCATCTTGTCTTATCGTATTGTTTTTCAATTTTGTCTGATAAAACTTAGGTTTTTTCTGCCTTCGTCTTTTAGCCTTGTTTTCTGACTTACCAGACTGCGTAGGGAACAGCGAGCCAAGTGCCAGGCAACACACCTAACAGTGAGCTAAGCGCTACGTACAGACAGGGGCATTTGGCGAGGCGTCCAAACGTCCGGCGCGCAACCGGCGGCGCTTAATAGTAGCGAACAGTTAGTTTCAATCTCGTTTTTGCAGAAACTCCAACTCTGTGTGCATGAAAGTGAATTTCTTTTGATTTTTCAGATCACAAAAAGCGTTAGTTTGAGTGATTTTCGATTTTGATAGCCGGGTCCACATAACACAGTTAGGGCGGGTATGAACTGTCTCAGGCTGTTCCCGGTCCTAAGTTTATTCCCCGCCGGATTTTTATACCTTTTCAACCCAGTTTATACGTGCCCGTCACTTTATTTTTAGATTTTGTTCCGTTGTGCGATCAACATCTACGGTCATCTCATTGCCTGTGAGAATGGCGATAACAACAGTGCTTTCAATTTAATCCAAGGATCGATATGTTCACGACAAGACTCTATTTTTAATCCATGATCGCACCACATTCGGGGCTCTGAACGTAGAAACGTGTTTTGCCTAAACTTGGATGCACTAATCCAATATGCTAAACGAGTAAATCCGCATGTTTACAGGTCCGCCTACACGAACGCTCAAAACAACTGACGAGCTAAACATGTCACCACTGCACGATATGTTCAGTTTTCAATGGAGACCGATGGTTTCTGGTCAGTTTTTTTACTCTCTCGTTGTGGCCTCTGTGGTAAGTGAACATTTAATCTACTGTTGTTCTCATTGTGTTTCAGCCAGATGAAGAAATAAGCGCTAGCGCTACTGTAGGACCTTCAAGCGGTAGTATTGAGAACGAACCGGAAGAAGCGAATGAAACAAGCGGCCCGCAACACCATTTATTTGAGTTAAACTAATCTGTTACGTTGTGTTTTATTAAACTGTGGCATGTTCGAGTAAAATGCGAAAAAAAAAACGAGAAAATAGCACCAGAGACCACTCTTCCCCACGTGCAGGCTTGCTTGCTTGTTAACAAACGAGTTTTTGCCCCAATGCGATTAACTGCTCTTCCATCTTCCACATTCTAGTTGTGGCACTTTGACACTTGCCGCGTCGTGTTTCAAACAGAATTGGATTGATTATTTAGGAATAAACAAGAGATTGCACCTGTTCTTGAATGTATTAATTGTGTTTAGCACATGTGGCCAAAACATGATTTGGTTATTCATGATTTGATACCGATCGGTTCCACTCTCCATGGTTTTCGCCTGAATTTGAGTCTCCCTAAAAAGATCAGCTGTAATGTATTTGGAGCCGCCGTGACTCAGTGGTAGTGGTTCAGACTATCTATCACTTATCCGATGACCGGTGGAATTTGCTGGGAAGTGCGTTTTCGCAATTGAATCGGTGTCTGTTTTGCTGTTACTGATGGTGTATTTAGTGAGGGAGTGCCTGTGGCACTGCCGGATGTCGCTCGGAGCGTCGGAGTGCGGGGGTTCGCGGTGAACACGCGGTGAACACGCGTAAGGAAACCAACCGGAGTCCGTCCGCGCGGAGTTCACGAGGTTAACGGATACAGAGTATACGGGCCGGCCTTGTCCTGGTGGTGCACCCGGCTTAAGTACCGGTGCCGCTCAGGCGTGACTTGTATCGGGGCGCGCCTTATCACTCTGACCGCCATCTCTTGGTGTGTTCCTTGACAGCGCGATCCTCATCGCGTGGACAGAGGCGCGCAACCAGGATCGCCGCTGAGAGATGAGCGCGGCCGAGAGAGTTAGGCAGCCAGACATCGGTTATCACTTCTGCTTGACCTCCCGCTTAGCCTCCCTGGCGATGCACCACACCAGACCGTCACAATTTTCATGTGGGTTCATGACAACGCCCTGTGAACTATGTTTGTGCAAATTTTCGTTGAAATCTGTATGCGAGGGTTGCGAGTCATGCCATATTTACATTAACACGCAAATCAAGGTTTTAAGTAAACAGTGACCGGCGAAATCTTCTGCTGAGCATATAGTTGCGAAAGGGTTCTGACCCTATAAACCGGTGAACACACTTTGACCAACTGTACAGAAGTTGATTTACGATCTACAGACAAGCTCGGTGGTCTTCTCATTTTGTTGATTATCTTGGCTCGTACTTCGGGGTTGAACAGGATTAACGACAACCTAAATGGTCCAAGTTATAGCCGATTTTAACTGCGTTTGCACTTACGCGTTGATCACATGGGTCAGGAGCAGAGCGTCAAACCCAAAAATATGCAGCAGGTTATTTCCTGGATGATTTCTGTTATTCGCCAAGACAATAGCAGTGGTAGCCATGATCATGGTAACGTTTTGAACGGATGTCTGCAAGTTTCCCGGTTACAGTTTCAGAGTCGAGAAACATTCCTTACCTGAGCAAAGAATCGAATGTCTCTGCGGAAATTTCTGTCCTCAGCGCCCCATTTCATCACCTAAACACGATTTTCCGCTTAAAGTTCCGCAATTTCTGCCTCTGTTACCTTTTTCAAGTAGACAATTCTACCCAAAGTGCACATATCGGAGAGTAGAGTGCAAAAGCACAGTATCCAGCAGCCTAGATTGATTGCGGTGCCAACGATTGAATAATCGCGCCACACAAAAGGCGAACATTTGACAAAGATGTACTCGTAGAGCTGAGGGCTGTAGCCAATGATATTACAAGGGAAAACTGAAATTTTAGGATTAAATTGGAATTAGAGAGAGAGTGCTCTCTCACCAACTAGGAATCCACCGCTCACAAACACAGCCGCCCAAACGGCAGCGATAATTCGGAAACACCTCCTCTTCGTGAAGATGAGCTTGTAGTTCAGTGGGCTGTAGACAGCGATACAACGATTGAGCGAGACTACAGAGTGCATGAAGCAGGATGCGGTGGCAAAAATGTAGGCGAAAATGTAAGGAAGAATTCCAACTAGAGGCGCGATGTAGTTGGGTTGTCTGAAATGAACTGTCTGCAAGAGCCGCCTGCATGGTATAGCCTTACAGCAACGTGACCGGAGCGTTATAGCCAACATGGATGACATTGATCATGATTTCACCGCAGGTACGACTAGCCCAGAACCACCCGAACGCGTTGTGAAAGATTTTCATTGTCTTGATTAGGTAGAGATTCACAGAACCTAGGACAACCGCAGTCGAAGCGAGCTGAATTGGCGAGAAAGTTTAAGGGAAAATGGCTTGCGCTAACTTACGAAAAGCATCAAAACTCCAACAAGAACGTCTTCCAGTGTGGCATACCCTCTTCCTTGTAGTTCTGAGCCGAAGACAAAGGCAGAAGCGTTCGAGTAGCTGCCGCCAAACAGCATAATTAGCCAAGTTATTACGCGTCTGAAATGGAGAAATAATAGAAGTGAAATCAAGCCGCCAAAGCGTCGCATTTGATTCTTAGTCTGCGTTGTCTCGTGAGTTGCTCGGTCAAGCACAAACTGACGAGAAGTGGCAGGCACTACTATACGTGGGTTGGCGTAGTTTTGAATGTTTTCGTCATAAAAAGTGCATCATTTCTGATAAGTTAAGTTCTACATGACCCGAGATCGAATTGACCTAAGAATGCCGAGAATGTTGAGCGTTAGAGTGCAGGTGTGAAATATGAGCTTAAAATAGTTGCCTAAGGGAAAAGAGAGCAATCAGAAATCCGACTAATTCAAAAAAACACCTTGAAATGAGGGACAAAGGTTAATGAGTCATCCGGTAGGTCAACAACCAGTTAAGCCTTTTCTTGCTCCTTGAGCGGAACTTAATTAAATTCGTGTTAATTTAATGTTTAAAAACGATTTCTAGTAAAAATGAAATAGCTCCTGAAATTGTCACTGCGGTCATAATTCTAGACCCAAATTAATGCTTGGCCAACAGTTAATTTAAAGCCAAGAAAACACGGAAAACAGCAATTTTATATGTGGAATTAAATGGAATGTTGATTTGTCGTCTAGATAATCATCAAATACGAGATCTGGGAACAGGACAGCTCGCCGCCAGAATTTTACTTGATTAACAGGCATCATAAGGAGAGCTTTGGTTCTGCTCTAGCCTAATGATTCTGTAACTTCCGCAGCGAATTTTAAGCGAAGATGATGTTGTTCAACCAAGTTTAGGCTTCCTATTACGCTAACCATCACGTAACAACTGCCATAGGCTAAGGCGCACGAGCTACCGCACGGTTCGCCTAGTGAATTTTGGATGCGTTCACTTCACCAAGACAATTGGAAGCTTTCAAACGTTTTGTTTTCGTTTTTGGCTTGAAAACGTGGTTAAACATCAAAAATTAGTAGTTACACTACAGTACCAATTTTCAAGAAAAAAATCGGCGCCACTTAGTGTTCTGCACTTGTTAGTGAGCTAATTTTTGTAATCAAAACATGCGTAGACCTACAATGTGTCAAAGCAGTGCGTGGTACCCACATTCAGCTTGTTTTCGCACTCATCATAACGCACTTTTGTGTGTTATTAAAGTAAAAAATAGGCAAAACACAAAATATTCTACTCAGGCTCAGGGACACTCAGAAAGCAGCCAAATCGTTTTATCGCTTTGAGGCTTTGAGTTTCACTCCTTGAAAATTCAGGTCGATGCAATTAGTCGACGATAATCTGACGCATAAATTAAGTTTGTTAGCAGACTGTGCGTATGCATCATATCGCACTGAAAGTCAAGCTGCTCTAGTTCTGGTCACAAACGATCTCTACACTATTAGGCCAGTGATAACTGGTTTTAGACCGCAAATGACATCCATGGTAAATAAACATTTAAAATAGAACGAACGAACGGTCGACTAGTCGTCAAAGTACAGTTTATGTTGAAGCGGAGGCGGACGGAAAACTAAAGGTTAGAGGCAGATGTTTAAGCTCATTATTTTTCAATGAAAAAACAGCTTTAAACTCTGAAGTTAAACGTCTTGGGTACAGATATACATATCAATTAGTGTGATATTGAAGCCGTAAAGTTTGTTTTAGCGCTTGATTGGCTTGGCTCCTTCTTAGGTATGTATGACAATGGTAAGGAGCTTGGCAGTAAGCTTTTAATTCCAAAAGCAAAATCTCAACAAAAAAAGATCATATTTTGAGATCATATACTACTGCGCGCATTGTGTTGTCAGTGATTTCTAGCTCCTGGGTCCAATTCCAAAATCTGTTCACTTCTAAATTCCAAAAGAAAAGACCGAGTAATTGATAAATGCAGCGCAGCGACTCCTGTTGGCCAGACAGGTGAGTGGTAGCACTTCAGCGCATTCTCACCGTTTATTGTATTGTTAAAAACATGTCTCATGACGATTTATACCATCATTCTAATCTAACGCGGCTTTTGCTAGGCGTATTTGAGTGTAATGCGATTATAGTTATTGTCGAATTTCCACGCGCAGAAAAGGCGATAAACGCCATCTTCGTGGGTGGTCGAGCCCGTTTTCAACGGCGAATGCCAGACGGCGCCCTGCTAAGTCAAATTTCTCGTTCCACATAGAATTAAATCGCTTTTTCGCTAGTAAACTTTGTTCGCGAGGTTCTAAACCATGTTTTTGCGGAGTTTCACGCAAATCGGAATAATACCCGGAGAGGAGTTCTCATTTTAAGCCTAAAAAGTCGTTTTTCACACTTTTTTGTTCGGATTCTCGACTTAGTTGTGTGTTTTCAGGTGTCTTCTGTCTTTTCTGAGCACTGCGGTCGTAAACAGATGGGAATTCCATCCACTTGGACGTCTAAATAGTCCCAAACGCGCAGAGTGACTGTTGCAGAGTGAAGTGTCAGAAGTGCCAGCCGAATTGAAGGCAAGACATCCGTGGACATCTGATTTCTCTTTTTATTGCTCAGAACAGCTTGCGAAGGACAGAAGACACCAGATAACACACAACTAAGCCGAGAATCCGAACAAAAACGTGTAAATAACGCATTTTCAGGCTTAAAATGAGAACTCCTCTCTGGGAATTATTCCGATTTGCGTGAAACTCCGCAAAAACATGGATTAGAACCTTGCGAACAAAGTTTACTAGAGAAAAAGCGATTTAATTCTATGTGAAACGAGAAATTTGACTTAGCGCGGCGCCGTCTGGCATTCCCCGTTGAAAATTGACGAGACAATCCACGATTGAGGCTCCTGTCGCGCTTTTCCCTGTGGAAATTCACGCGCGATCCGACAATAGCGATGGTTAGAAATCGAGAGAAAATTGGTTCAACTATGTCTGCTGAAGCGCTAAAACGAACTTTCCGGCTTCAATATTACCTCAAATCAATCCTAATTGATACGTCTGTATTTTTTTAACAAACATATTTTGGTCGAAATTCCAATAAATAGACTTAAAAGTCTTTATTCGACGCTCAAAAACTCATTCAGCATGCGTTTGTCCCGCTACCAGGACATAACAAAAGAAATCAACTTTAACAACCACCAGATACATTCAAACAACGACGTTTCCGAATCATTTCCTCGCCATTCCGTCCCAAGCTTTCCTCAGATCGTCAAAGTACATGTTCGCCTCCTTTACTACGATCTCTTGTCGCCGTTCAACGACCGCAGTGCGACTTGGATTCACGTTTTTGCGCTTCGTCCATCGAGGGAAATAACCTTTCGTCTTTTTCCACATTCGCGGATGAGTTCTATGTTTAAAGTACCGTAATCGTTGTTCAGATAGACACGATCAATTACCTTATGAAGAGGATCGGTAAGCCCATAGCAGCCACCGCGGCCAAAAGATCAAAAATCTGCGTGAAGATGTTGTTGATGATTTGCTTTTCGATAACGAAAACGCCTTGGAAGATGACAGCAAAGAAGTAGCAACTTCTGAACATTCGAGATTACTGTAGTGGAGATAGAAGAGCTATGTGGCCTACATGACGAAATCGAGGAGCATAAAGTTGAAGAGCTGCTTTGAAGTGCGAATGTTCTCCATAATCTGATAGCGATAGCTCAACTTTCGCCGCAAATCCTTCTTCCAGCGCTTTTCGTTGAAACGACGGACAACCAAAAAGAGCTAAAATCAGGATTTGAGGAAAGAAATGAAGAACACGCATACAACTAGACCAATGACGTTCAAAGCCATGCAGCTAATCATGACGAACGCGATATTGTCGCCCTCTTTTGAGTGGGTGATCAGACCAGGCCTCGTCTTGTTCTTGTTGATCACACACGCGTAGATATTGTAGCCAAAGTAGGTATTTAGGAGCCACTGAAAAAACGAGAATTAGCTCCTGAATCCGAGCCTAAAATCCTAAAAATTTGCTGATCGAGTTTACGGTCGTTGGCTCATAAAGCTTGATGTCGAGGTGTCTCGATGCCGAACGGTTTAGCGCTCTAGATGCCTGGGTATCTCGACAATTGTACCGTTATACAGTAGACAGATAGACTCAAGATCCAGTCTCACTTACAATAGCAATAGGCGCAGCTACAGTAATCCACACTGTGCTCAACGTCTCGTATTTCTTGGCCAAAATCGTCGCCATCACCCTCTCGCACGAGATCAGCAGCGAAACATCCATAACGCCGATCACGTGGCCATCATGGAAGATGTTCAACGCCATATTCACCAAGTTCGGCATGAAATTCACCTTCTTCTGCAACACTAAAAGCGCTCTGGAGAGAGTGAGACAAATGAGGCCAATGGAGAATTGTGCCTGAATCGATTAGTTCATGAAAGAAACGCGGAGAAGAGTCACTCTTACCAGGAGCATTCGGAGATTGACGTGGAAGAACGGTCGTCGCAGGAGCCAGATAAAGTAGACGTTGACGAGTGGAGCGATCAGATCCAACAGAAGCTCAAAGAACTCGACATAGGGAATAGTGATCACGGAGAGCGGCTGCTGTTGCATCGTCGAGTTTGGAGGGATTCCAGCGACCATGGTGACAGAGGCGAAGGGGTTGTCCAGGCCGCCCTAAAAACGACCTTTCTCATGCTACACTACAATTTGCAGCCGCTCACGCAATCGGATGATTAATTATCTTAATCAGCGAGTTTGAAAAAAGGTCGGGGAAGTACAGAGCGCGTCATCTAACCAGTGTTTTGCATAGAACACCTAATTACTTGTCTATTTCGGTGCTCTGCGCAGACAGACAGTTTCAAAAAGCGAGGTTATAGACGATATATGAGATATTGCTCTATTACGGCCCAAAATCCTAAAATTGCTGTTCTATCTTACGGTATTTGGCTCACAAAGCTTAACACTTGCTATTGTCGGGTCAAATTTGAATGACGCATTCGGTTTTTCGCCACGGGAGCCTGCGATGTGTGTGCTTGTCTCTGTTCGTCTGTTTTTTGAACGACGATTGCGGATAGAGTTGGCATACTTGTTCCACGAGGAGTAATATCAAAAATGAGTCAATAGAAGTTGTAGATTGGGCTAATCTGTGCATCTTTTGCACCCATTTCCACGCCAATCCATTGAACTTGAAGAAAGTTATAACAATTCCTTGCAGTGACAAACCAAATCACTACTACTTTCTTCAAATTCCACAGATTGGTGCGGAATTGGGCGCAAACGAAGTGCCTAATCTACACTAATAATAAGAGGATTTTTGATTTTACTCGTCTATAAATACGATTTTCCGCAACCGCTGTTGAAAAGAAACAAAAATCAGACCGACATACAGAGAGGACCACACACATGGCGCGTTCGCGCCTTTTTCGAATTCGTCATTTAAATTTAATTCGATAACAATAGCCTGGATGTCTGGACAGACAGTTTCAGGTGCAGGTGCCATTTTAGACTTCGTACCAGACTAAAAAATGCCGCAACTGGCTAGAGATTTTAGCCGTTCAGGTGGGCTACTTTTTGTGGTGAAGATAAAAATGATTGCATGATACGCCAACTCAAGTTTCGCAGATTAAGAAAATGTCTCCGCCAGGAACCTTGCATATACAATTCACGAAAGCGATAATCTGTCTGTCCGTGACGTTAAATGTCTTGGCACGAAAACCCTGAATGCTAACGTTATTGATCCCTGCAACTCAGCTACGTAGCTGAGTTCACATTCCTTCAAAATCCAGATGACCTATTTTAAAATCTTCTTCCTTGTTCTCTACGTGAAATCCCTGTTTGAACAAGTTGGTCACTTAAGACCTCTGCGTTGGTTCCTCAAACAATCTGATCCCTGAATGATCAAATTGGTGCCTTGGAACCCCTGCGTTGGTTGCTTAAGCAAGCTTAAAAACTATTGATGGAAATCTATGGAAGTCCTATTTTTGATCTAAAGGCGCAATCCCTGTTTGTTAAAGCATCGTTGGTCCGTTATTGAACCGTTCAAAACCTTTAGTTCCTTTGCTAAACCTCAGGGGTTTTCGCTGCACCTGCAACTCCGCTACGTAGCTGAGTTCTCAAATTGTGCTCTTCTCTACCCCCTCCCATTTCAAATCTATTGTTGGCCTTGCAGCGCGATTCTTCCACCGTATTCTCTTTAGCTTCCCTTCTTAATTCATTCCTTACTTCCTTCTCAACTACTTGCAACTCCGCTACGTACCTCAGTTCGCCTCATTCTCATTCATTTCTGCGCTTCTATTCGTTGCACCTGCAACTCCGCTACGTAGCTCAGTTCTCAACTTGCGCTCTTCTTCACCTACCTTCTCTCTCTCTCTATGCACTGCACATGCAACTCCGCTACGTAGCTGAGGTCTCAAAATGTGCTCTTCTTCACCTACCTTCTCTCTATGCACTGCACATGCAACTCCGCTACGTAGCTGAGGTCTCAAAATGTGCTCTTCTCCCCCCCCCCCCCTTCATTTGCGTTGGTTCCTCAGACATTCTGATCACCGAATGCTCAAATTGGTGCCTCAGAACCGTTGGTTGGTTGCTTAAGCAATCTTAAAAACTCCTGGTGGAATTCTTAAAGTCCTCTTTTTAATCTAAAGTCGCAATCCCTGTTTGCTAAAATTTCATTGGTCCTTTATTGAACCGTTCAAAACCTTTAGTTCCTTTGCTAAACCTCAGGCGTTTGGTCTTGGTCCGGGATTGATCAATTTGGTCCCTCAAAACCTCTGCGTTGCTTCCTGCAACTCCGTAGCTGAGTTCTCAACTTGCGTTCTTCTTCACCTACCATTTCTCTCTCTATGCACTGCTACTGCAACTCCGCTACGTAGCTGAGTTTGATTTACTCTTTCTCATTCACTTTTGCAGCTCTGCTCCAGGATATCCGTTCAGGAGCTCCTCAGTTCTCAACATGCGTCCTTCCTTACCAGTCATCTCTGCAGTTAGCAACTCAGCTACGTAGCTGAGTCTGTTTGTCCCTCTGACTACGTTCATCTATGCTTGCCGCTCAGTTCTATACCTGCGCCTTGCGGAAACTCTCCAGAGTTGGACAGTCCTCAACTTGCAACTCAGCTACGTAGCTGAGTTTGTTTTCGCGCCTTATTACACTTTATGGAAGGTTCTGGAATTTGGGATCAGAAAATCTGTTCGGGACCGCAGTTGGTGAAAAATTCGTTGGTCCGTTATTAAACCGTTCAAAACCTTTAGTTCCTTTGCTAAACCTCAGGCGTTTGGTCTTGGTCCGGGACTGATCCTTCAGTAAAACTCAGCAAATCGATCTTGCTCCCTTACTAATCCATTTAAAACATATAGCATATTAGATTTGGTTGCAAAAGAGGCATTTATTCTCCAATCGTTGAAATTAAGCCGCTAAATCAAGTTGGTTCCTTAAAACCTTTGCGTTTATTCTATGAATACAATACTTTGGATCCGGTATTGATCAAGACAAAACCTTCCAGTTTGGTCTTGGTTGGAAATTAAGCCTTCATTCTCCGATCGCTGCGTTAGCAAAAGATCTTTCTTCGTCCGGTATCCATTTTATGACCCGATAGATCCGCTCTTGATTCCTTATTAAACCTCATAAGTTTGGTCTTGGCCCGGTATTGATCCTGGCAAAACCTTCAGGCAACTTTAGAGGTTCAGTTTTGGTTGGGAGCCAAGTTTTCATTCTCCGACCGTTGGCTTAGCAAACGGTCCTTCGTGGTCCGGTACTGATCCTTAAGTAAACCTCCGAGGTTCGGTCTTGGTGCGGTATTAATCCTTCGGTAAACCTCAGAAGTTCGTTCTTGGTGCGGGATTGATCCTTAACTAAACATCAGCTTTTCGTTTTTGGTCAGCTGTCGATCCTTAAAAAATCATCAAAATGTTTTTTATTCTTCAAAAATCTTGGTTGGAGAAGAAAGATCTTCATTCTTCAATGGTTTCAGATCCTACTAAGAAACCTTAAGTCATTTTCTACTTCTCTCATTCTCCTCCTTGGTTTGGTATAGATCCTTAAAAATTCCTCAATTTCTTCTTTAAATCTCAAAAGAATCCTTCTTCCCTGGATGCTGTGTTGGATCCTAGTCTACACGCGCAGCCACATATACAATTGATTAGTGCACTATCTGAAAGTGACGACCAGCCTCTAAATTTCCGAGTGGTCTTGAGCGGAAATGTGCGCGCGCATGCATTTGGCGCCAGATAGACAGAACAACAATTTATAATCGAGGCGCTTCTGCTTTAGTACGTCTGCCTGGCTTACAACTATCCTGCTTTGGACAGATTTGACGCCTTATTACACTTCATCGAAGGTTCTGGAATTTAGGCTCAGGAAATCCGTTCAAGACCCATTTCTATTTGATTTCTAATTTCTAATCTATGCGCTCTTCCCGATATTTTTAAACAATTGCGCTCTGCCTTAATCTAACTGGCCAGCGCTGCCCAGTTTTTGCGCCTTATTACACTTTATGGAAGGTTCTGGAACTTAGGATCAGAAAATCCGTTCGAGACCGGAGCAATTGAAAACTGACCAGCGCTGGCCAGTTTGTGCGTTCGTCGTAACGCTAAAGTTAATGATTTTGTCTACAAGTCAGTTACGTGCGCCCTTCCTTACAGGTCAGCTCAATAGCAAGCTATTTGCTGTCCCTCTAAGCGCCTTTTCTTACAAGCTTAGGTAGCAGAACGCTCTCTCCAACTGGCCAGCGCTGCCCAATTTTCTCGCCTTATTACACTTTATGGAAGGTTCTGGAACATAGGATCAGAAAATCCGTTCGGGACCGGAGCTATTGAAAACTGGCCAGCGCTGCCCAGTTCGTTCGTCCATCGTCATTTTAAAATTATTAACTTTTCCTAAAAGTTAGCAACTTGCGCCCTTCCTTACAGGACAGCTCAATAACAAGCTACTTGCAGTTCCTCTAAGCGCCCTTTCTTAAAGTTCTTTCCGGATACGGAAAAACGTCTGCTCACATGCCAGCTACTCGCCAGGAACTTTCGATGTTCCTTCCAGTTAGGGAATAGCACCAGGAACTGTACAGTCCTTCCAGACAGGGAACAACGCCTGCTATCATTCCGGGAACCTTCGAGGAATCTTTCGGATGAAGAACAGCGCCAGCACCTTTCCCGCCCTTCCAGCGCCCTTCCTTGAAGGTCAACTCTACAGTTAGCCACTCAGCTCCGTAGCTAAGTTTCTCTAAGCGCCCTTTGAGAAACGCCGCCTGCTTCTATGTCAGGAAGTGCCTTCCAGATAGGGAACAGCGCCAGGAATCTACGAGGTTTCTTCCCGAGGAGCAAATAACGCAAAATATCGTTCCTGGAACCTTCGAGTTTCCTTCCCGACAGAGAACAACGCCAGCTTCCGGAAGAGGGAACACCGCCAGCTATCGTTCCAGGAACCTTCGTGGAATCTTCCACATCAAGAACAGCGCCAGCAACTTTCCCGACCTTCCACCGCCCTTCCTTAAAGGTCAACTCTACAGTGAGCAACTCAGCTACGTAGCTAAGTTCCTCTAAGCGCCCTTTCTTATATTTCCTTTCTTACATTTCAAGTTCCCTGAGCTTCCAAGTCCGTTTAAGAAAAGGGAACGCCTTCTTCCATGTAAAAACTCGCTAAGAACCTTCCAGGTTCCATACCAATAGGAAACAACGTTAGCCTCCCAGAAAGGGTCCAACGCCAGCTTCCCGAAGATAGAACAACGCCATCTATCGTTCCAGTAACCTGCCAGGTTACTTCCACAAAGGGAACAACGTCTGCCTGCATGTCAGGAACAAGCGAGGTGCCTTCCAGATAAGGAACAGTGCCAAGAACCTTTCAGATTCTATCCAGAAAAGGAACAACGCCAGCTATCATTCCAAGAACTTATTCAAAATTTCCTTTCAAGACCCGAATCAATTCAAAAACTGGCCAGCGCTGCCCAGTTCCTTCTTCTTTTCCTCTTTATTTTTCCTTTTAATTTTAAACGTTTTCTTTCCTAATTTTTCTTCTCTCTTCAGATTTAAATGTGAAGGTTCCTTTCCCGGAACCTAGTCCATTTAACTTTATATATACAATTATAACTGGGAAAAAGCGTTACGATTCGATAAACGGCACTTGATTCCCGAACGGAAAACATTCGAAACGTACACAGGTATACGGTAAAAGGTACACAGGTAAACAGCAAAAAAATGTTTTAAAATTTAAAAAACAATTTTCAAAACAAATAATTAAAAAGTATAAAGTGACCAGGACTGGCCAGTTTCAGGAAATTCCAAACAACTAACTTCAAAAGTCAAACAGTAAAAACTTATAAAGTATGAGCTCCTAAAAAATACAGGAAAAGTAAATTTTTTTGGTCTCATGACGATTTTCTGAAGGTCTTTCGCGAAACTTCCAGAATATTCCGTAAGGAGCGATAAGGATTCAAAAGTGACCAGTGCTAGCCAGTTAATATAAGCGCTCGAAATTTTCTTGCGCTGTTTGGAATGCTCAATAAGAGAAAAATAAAAATTTAAAAATCAAGAGTCAAAAGTTTATGGATTACAAAGTTCAAAAAAATGGATCTTAAAGCGATTGTTTACATAAATGCTCCAGAAAGTTCCATAAAGCACAAGATTTTTAACTGGAGTTTAAACTGTTCAACACTGGTCAGATTTTAATACTTTTTCTTAATTCAACTTTCCAAACTGGCCAGCGCTGGTCAGTTTCATTCCTTATTACACTTTATAGAATGTTCTGGAACGTTTCTTCAGGAATTCCGTTCGAGACCCAGATGGTTCAAAGAAGTGGCCAGCGCTGGTCAGTTTTTGAAAAGTGATTTCAATTATGTACCGGGTCAAGTGGCAAGCGCTGGCTTTGCCGGCGCTTGCCGGTAAACTAGATAAGTTACAGTTTGTAATTTGAGGTAAACGAGTGAATTCAGAGTAGTCGTTCAAAGGATGGCTTTGTTAGAATGTATGATATGAAAACATAAAAAAGGAAAAGTGGAAATTTAAAAATAATCACGTTTTCTGTGCAATCAAATGGGTTATGAAACCGGGTCATCAGCAAAAATTTATAAGTAAACAGGGGGATAATAGCCGTTGCTTGCCAAAGACTTAAATTAAGCTATAAAAAATTAAGAGTCAAGGTGGAGAAACGTTTTCGGGTTAATAAAACCAGCAAATTCCAGAAAGGAATTTAAAGCAATTGTGCTTTGTCAAAGAAGTGGCCAGTGCTGGCCAGTTTGAAAGCAATTGCTTTTATTTTACTTGTGTGCCGGGATGGTACATCATTAGTAAATTTCAATTTGCTTCAATATGCAGAGAGGACGTCCGAGGATTTCTTTGGAATAAAAATTAAAAATTCGTTTACCGTGCAGTCAAAATAAACCGGGTCATCACCAAAAAGATACATGAATTTTGCAACCGGGCCTAAAATATACCGGAATAAAGTATTTGTAAACGGAGCAAGAAACCATGGCTTGTTTTACAGCCGTAACTTCAATTTTAATTATTTTTACGTCTCTTTCCATGAGAAAAAATATTTTTAAATTCACTTCAACGGGTAACAGGTACCTAGTATTAATAACCCTTTTGACAGGAGCGATGTGGCGATGTGGTAGAGCATAAAATGCTGCGTTATTTTTTCCTCTTCACAGAGCATAAAATTCCGGAAACCGCATGGAAAGGGTAAACTGAAAACCTATTATTAAAAAAATAAAGAAGAATACATGAGCGCGTCACACAGCGCATTACACGCTTTCCCCCTGCCCAGCGATGCGCGGCAAGCGGTCGTGCGTAATTATCGGAGAGCGAGTTTGCTTTCATAGCTATCTTCTTCAGCCTAATGAGTTTCATTGAAATGCTGTTGAATGCTATGCTAAGCTAAGTCAATTTGAAAATTTAAATGCTCAAACTTGAAGATAAAGCGAGAAGAGATTACAATAGAGAAAATGGAAGTTGGGTAAACGGTAGAGCATACGGAGAGTGTGGCAAGTACACCTCAATTAACATTTTGATTAATGATTTTAGGCCCATCTACAGTTTAAAAAATGGAAGTTGGACTTTCAGAAAAGCAAATTGCAAGCAACTCAATGTAGAATTAACAAGGATTTTTCATTCATAAAGTAGATTTATCGTTGCTCTCTACGTTGTCGTGCGAGTCAACAAAGAGCGCACATCGCACCATTCAACGCTTCGATCAATCAGCTCTGTGGCTAGAGGCGAAGAGAAAAGTCTCAACAAGGAGGTGTCATTGAGAGTCAAATCCTCTAGTCTAACAGGATTAGGTTGCAGCAAGCAATGAGCAGTGGACAAAGCGCGCAAAATTGCATATCACAGCTTAACAAAGCATATAATTACTCGTTAAGAAGCGGATTTGTGGTGTTTGGGAAGAACCGACAACTGAACAGTGGTGGTGAGTCAGGCGTCAAAAGAAGGATTAAGCGAAGAGTAGCGCTTTGACCGTGACATTTAGCTCGTATTGAAAGCGTTGTTCCTGTGGAAGCGCAGGTACATATTGGCCGCCATAACTACGATCAGGTGTCAAAGCAGTTGGAGATTACAATCTCAAAAAAGGGAAAATTTTTGGATTTGCGTCCTTCCATAACATAGCGCCGCAAACTACAAATTCTCCACTTTTGCCAGTTTATCACTGACAATCGAACAAGCGTGTTGTTAAGCTCGCTTGAACTGGGACTCGCGTGTTAGAACTAGCCGCAGCGCTAGACCAAGAGAGCGAAAATTGTCCCTTCAGGCCTACCTGGTTTTTAAACTACGTTGGGTACACCGCGTGCGTGGTCGCAGTCAAAACAAAAAGCAATGCGGTAGGCACGGCAAGTAGCTTAGTCATCTGAGCACTTAGTACACGCTTAATTACTCAAATGACAGTGATCAGATGAGAGTGAAGATCGAAAGAGAGTTTCGCTTGAATGCCAAATGGCAACGCCAATTCAAGAGAGGGAGAATGCGGCTCTCGCGCCTCTAATGCGATTGCGCCGTTAAGTTGAGTTAATCGAGGTAATAAGTTTGCGTTCATTACTGGCGCACATTCACAGGCACAAAAGAGATGATTTGACGTTTCGGCGAACACACGCTCGATGGTAATACGGGGAAAGGTGTGCAGAGTAGTAGAGTCGAATTATAGTGCAAAATATGGCACTAATGGCTCGGTACGCGACAAGTCGCCGCCGCCAAGTGTCCCAGATTTACATTAGCCGTCTCTGTGTTCTAAGCGCAAAGCCTGTACACCCTACAAAGCCTGGTAACCCAAAAAACTAGGCTAAACGACTATGGCAGTCAGCCTAAGCTGAACTTGCCGCAAAGCCTGAGCGCCCTACGAAGCCAATAACTAGGCAGTGACCTGCGCCAGCGCCTAGGCCTAAGCCTGCAGTTACAGTCAGCATAGTTAGCCTAGAACGGATCCAAATCTCTCCTTCCGATGCCTACTGATCAAGGAAAATTCTGGCTGCGAGTCCTAATCGCTAGCGCAAAATGGATAGCAATTTAGCGAATTCTTGAAAAGATGTAGGCGTAAACCGCGACCAGGACAGGGAAAAAGACTGACATTTCGATCTAACAATAAGTTCTCGCCCGTACAAACGATTTGGAGAGTACATACCGGATCCTCGGTCGAACGTACGCCAAGCCTTCCCAAATGAAATTACAGACTTACGGACACAGTTAAATTAAGTCGTTAAATAGTCAAACGGTGGATTGTTTCCTGGTCTCGGAAAGAACACCATTCGACGCTGTGCTCAATGCACTTGTAACCGCCGAAACGTTGCGGATTTTAACTTCATTCTAGGCTGTGAGTAAGTCACTGGTAGTTTCGAATGGCAAGAATAGATTTACTGAAAAATGGATCCACAATCCCTTACGACAGTCCGTACTATTACGATTGATACAGCCAGCGACTTCAATAAGTTGCCCTCGTCGCTGTTGTCACCACTTCAATTCAATCAACGACTCTCGTTCGAACGCTGCCTTGGTTTACCTTGGCAGATTTACCGCGTTTTCAAAGGGTTTTCAATCAATTCCACATCATGTAACTATTGCCTGCTGTTCAACTACTCATTAGCAATATAACGGGTAAGACTAATATCTGAAGTTGTCGTGGCCACCAAAAGCCCATCTATTACTAGTCTATATACGCATTGGTCACCACGGATGACAAGCAATCAGTGTTTAACGCACTCGTCTATTAGTACGTGGACCAATCGTTAACGCGCGCAGACGCAAAACTCGATTTTTCACAGATATCTCAACCAGATGGCCACAAACCTGTGTTTCCTGGGCCGGTCGCGGTCGCGAGGAACGCTCAGAATTACGTGAAACGGCCCGAAATGGTCAATTTCAGACATTTTTGGAACGATGTCCGTGTCCCTTTAAGCGTTATGGCTTTCAGCTCACTTTTCTCGCTTATCACTCTTTGTAGTATCCAAAACTGTAGTTTTTGTCTATTTTTATCACACGACTCCACACTATTCGATCGCCCTTCAGTGCGCAGCTGTTGGACGCAACGCGTAAACAACGTCACGAAGACGGCGTAGAGGACAAAGATCAGCGCGGGGAATCCCCCAAACGGCGATGTTCAATCATTTGGAAGGAACAAAGATCATCAGCTTCACATTTCGTTGCAATCTGCAAAAGTCAGCGCCGTTAAACAATGCAAAAGTTAAACAATTTGAGGTCGCCAGGCGTTCATGTCATTGCAATCATGCGCAGCGGCCAGAGAACGTCCAACTTCACAATCCGCAGTCATTGGATGACCGTATCATCCGTATTTTCAGAAAAATTGAAGACCATTAAAAAGACCACTGTCTTTTTAATCCACAGTCAAAGACCTGATTTTTGCCTTCTGAAGCCCATGCTCCCAGCTGACCTTTCTAACCAAATCACAGGTTTAAGAGCGGCTAAAAAGCCCCAGATTTGATTCAAATTTCTTGGTTATTTCCTTATATCATACGGTAGCCACAAACTCTTGACTTGATCCACAATCGTTGACCAGAGAGACTTTGATTTATGCCCACTTTGGTTGTTTTTTTTTCAGCTTCTGGTGGTGATTTCATTTGATGGACGTCGAATTCTTGCCCCCAACGGTCTATTTACATTCCCACTTTAATCTATTTTCGCCAAATGATGACATCAGAGCGCGTTTGTTGGTTTTGGAGAGACGAAGTTGGCCTTATCTGTCTTCCTCCCCTCGATCGTCGAACTCTCAACGTCACCTTCCCCGCCCTTGTTTTCTGTGCTTTTCGACCAGGCAAGACCTCTACTACTTAAAGACCCAAAAAAATGATCATCTGGCAGTTGTAACCTCAACTAATCATGCCTGAGCCATTCGTCCAACCCAAGGAAAAGCTTCACTTCCAGAGCAGCGGCGCTTCTCAATCGCTGAATTCGCCGAACGAGAAGACCGATAGAGGCGGCGGCTGTTCCCAGCAACCATCAGGTAACTATCGTCATTAGAGCGCGCAAATTCTAACGTTCAGATTTCAGGTTCATTGCCAACTAGAAGATGCACGAATTGGGAAGCGCGTCTTCCAAGTAACACTTGTTATCTGAGAGCTGCCGGTCGCTGCATTCGCTTGATTCTCGTTTAAATATCTCAATAATTCAAATAAAATAACACAGAAACAGTTGGAGTGTCACTAATTGCATCAATTTGCACCGTATCGACACGAAAAGATAGAATGAAGCCTTGCGTAACAGATTTTGCTAAAATTAGCCCTAGATCGCATGCGTAGCCGAGTTAGGTCACAAAGAGGCATTTACTGTTGAAAACTGACGGCGCTGTTCGAACGTGCGAACTTTAGTGACGGTACTTCGATTCCATTTCGACAACAGCTTCGCCATCGCACCGATCGTGACCGAAAATGGGGTGAAAGAGAACAGCTATAGCATGTAATTTATTTCTCGACGCGCTTTCCCTGATTGTTGTGCTGTAGACGTCAGCGATTGCAAATCCTATGCGCGTTCTGAAAGTTGGAAATCTCGCATGTTCGGACGTTACGTCAGTTGCCAATTGCGAGCTTCTCGCTCGGCTTATTTCTCAGGCCACGGCGATTATTGTTCGATTCTGCCTCTGTCTGACAAGACGTCGGGCGCGCCATCCTGTCCCATAATGCACGCGAACATGGCAAAAAGAAACTATTTATCACTCCACTCCACTTTCGCAGTCGCATTCATCACCGGAATGAGCAAAATCTGCCTGTTCACAACACAATTTCCGTGTCAAACTCATTCATCAATTCGTCATATTCATGCTGGTTCTTCTTCTCTTCTTGCCCGCTTCGAACTTGATAGAGCAGCAGCCGGCTTGCAAGGCGGAAGTTTACACGCATACGAACCGTCCTCCACACACACAGGAACGATGTTAAGCCCTTTGTAGTTTCGCCAAATGCTCTGCAGCGTTCTCCTATTGATCCCGGTCATCTTTTCGAGTATAATCCATACTGACGTTATCATACCGAGCTCCACTCGGAAGAACGGGAGAGCAAACTTGATGATGCGCGCTGCCATCATCCTCATCTTGTCGCAGTAGGTTGATCCTGGTTGGAACGATGGCTCCACCGGCAACTTTGGGCTTCTCAATGATGAACAGACCTGAAACAGCGCGGGAAATTCATCCAAAGGCTTACAATTGCACGAATTACCTCCCGAAGGCGCTCGATTTCGGCTTCCAACAGGCTGTTCCTCTCCCTCTCTTCGTCCAAGTCATTTTGCAGGCAGCGAACCAGCGCTGTAACGGCGTTTCTTTCTCGCTGACGCTGCTCAACACGTCGAGATTCTTCTTCTTGACGGCGCTTTTCGACTCTCATTTGTGCTGCCTTCTGGCTCATTAGAGCTAAACGCCGGTGCGCTGCTGATCGAACCATCTTCCTTCAATAGAATCGATTAAAACAACGAGAAAACAGCGAATAATGGCGCGGAAACAACGTGAAAATGTATTCCCGGTGTCATGCCAGAGGCACAATCGAATAAAAGCCGCCGTGTAACGAGAAATAAGCTCGCAATTGGCATTTCCCGTTCAAAAATACAAACAGACATACAAACATCCGAACGTGCGAGCTTTCCAACTCGTTGCTGTTTCCGAATGCGACAATCGCTTGCCGCGTCGGCGTTCGTTCGGTGGCGCGAACGACAGACATTTGTTATTCTCACGCCGCGCTGGGACCAATTGCGGGAACATTGAATATTTTTTAGTAGGGAGCTTGTGTTGCTTCTTGAAGTCGGCGAAATAACGCTGTTTGCCGCCCTATTTCACGTGTTTGTGAATGTTGCAATTGGCAAATTGAATCCTTCAGCTGATTTGCGCCAGGAATTTCGTCAATTTGGTTATGATTTTCGCGGGGGCGTGTTGCTTCTCGAAATGAACAATGAATCTCGTTGTTTGTCGTCTATTTGAGGTGTTGTTCGTGAATGCTCTAGTTGATATTGACTTTTCCGCAAATTTCGTTAACTTAATCCTGATTTTTCGTAATAATTCCAGCTGCGGGTAACATGGCGTCTGGTGGCGTTCGTGCTATCAGAGACGTGCCGGAGATTCTTCGACAGCACTGCTTTCTACGTGATGCGGAATCGTTCCAGCAGCCCGATCACGTGCTGAAGCGTGGCAAGTTTTTGGTTCGCCACTGCAAGCCCGGCTTCAACTACTGGATTTTGCGCCGTGAGCCGTGCGGTCGCTCACTGCTGACTGTTTACGATGTGCGCCAAGAGCACTCGAAGGGCCACGAAATCGGAAGCGTTTGGTTCCCGGCGACAGCGGAAGTTATCGACGCGTGTATTTGCCGTTTTGAAGCGGGCCAACCTGGACTGGTCATCGCGGTGAAGGATGTGAGCCGGCAACACTATCCCAATTACCTTGCTTATGCTGTTATTGGACTGGGAACCATTGTCAAAACCATCGGGATCGACTATCCGGTAAGAGACCTGCGACATCTGTATTTAACAATCAATCCGCTCTGTTTAGATAACCTGCGTTGAATGCCTCATCGACTCTACTGAAATCTCTGAAAAGATGAACTTGATCGCCAGCTTTGAGTCGTTTCCTCACATTATCGCAGTTGGCACTGAGCATGGTCATTGTTATTTGACACACTTTGGCCTGTCACAGCCTATTGTGGATTCGACTGTGGACGCTCGCGAGCCTGTGAAGCCTGCGCGGACAATCGACTGTTCGAAACCATATCAGAAGAAGAATTGCGGGTTTCAACCTGCCTACAACTACAACAATGATGCAGTTCCAGTCATGGCTTCAAGTACGTTGTGTTTTTCTATTTAAAGAGAGAGTTACGTTGTTTTTGCTTTCAGGCGACGTCTTCGTCTCCGCTTTGTGCTACGTAAACCGATGCTTCACTTTATTCATCGGATACAACTTCGGTGCGATGTTGTCACTGAATCTGGCAACTCAGAGGCTGTAAGCCTTTAATTGTGTACTTGATGTAAGTGTCTTTATTTTAGTGAAATGAGGCAAATAAGCCCCGGCCCCCTCATTTCTTTTGCGCTCCAAGAGCCAGAAGATGACCCTCGTCCGCAACTGTTTCTTTGGCTCGCTTGCAACGGTCGCAAGGAAGCCAGACCTGTACTAAAGTTATTTTCGATCAATTTTCTTGCGGAAGATGAAGAATCCGAAACAACATACGATAATGCCGTTTACAACAAGCCTATTGTAAGCCCTTTCTTGGAGTGGTACCCGGAAGAGTGCTCTCGATTCATCAGCATGCGGACGGTCTACATGAAACGCTCCGAGGCTGATATGATCAGAAAGGAAGATGGCTCGGAAGCGTCTATTATTGGAGCTAGCGGCGGTTTCGGATCCACGATGACTTCCACCCTAATGTTGGTTTCTTGGATAGCGAAGCGCTCCAACTCGCAAAAGTTCCACGGTGCTCTGTTCGATTTGAACAATCTCTATTATCGAAGGCTGGCTCGTAGAATTGAGCAGGACAAGACGATCGCTCGACAGTTTCATGCGATGGCAGTCTTCTCTTCGCATGAATGCGGTACGAAGGATTTCATCTTAAAAGCAAACGAAATTTTGGTTAGTTGCGCTCTTTGCGAAAGAATAATTCTTAATTAATTTGTCAGGATGTTGTTGCTGACGTCAAGTATGGGTTTACCCGCTTCAAGAACAAGTCGTCCGACTATGCCGATCAGTTGATGTACCCCTCGACATACAACTTCAAATGCTTTGCTTTGACTCATGACTCAGTGGGCGATTTGCGGGTTAATTCGATCCAGCAACAAGTGCTGTCCCGGTTTGCCAACCGTTTGATGGATTTTGTGGAACGTCCACTTCTTCCTGCACAGCATCTTCGTGCTATTGGAATTCTGTCGCAGAATGCTCAACAGTTCAAGACTAAGACTGAAATGGCTTTGATATTCTCTGCGATGCTCTACTACGGGCACTTCTCTTCGGTTGTGGAGGTCGTCAACAACCTCAAGGAATCCATGACGCAAACGTTGTCATTGAAAGATGTCGCAGAATGGATGTGGCGCGAAGTTGAATTGACTAAGAAGCGACTGGATGAGATTGGTATGTTATCTGGGTAGGAGATTAAGCTAAATGAAATGGTTTAGCCAATCTCCTAAGGACGGGTACGATCACTCAGCTGTCTCCGGAAGGACATCGTTTTATTTCTCACGCCTCAAGTGTGTTCGAGGGGGCGATAGCCATCCTATCTGCTTTAGCTGAGAAGGTTCCGGAAAACACCAAGGTTCAATTGAATGTGCGCGTTGAAGTTGTCCGCACCTTGGAACTTCACGTAAATTTGATCGCTTTCTTTGTGGAACTCGGAATCCTGCCTGAAAGGGAGAGCATTACTCATGCCGTCGACAAAATTCGCTCATCGATTGAGGAGACCAAAGCTCGCGCTAGGGCTTATACGGCACAACTGAATATTTTACAACTGTTGCAACGGATTTACGACAGCACCGAAAATGATGGCTTCTGGAACTCTGAAGGGTGTGATGACTGGTATCCACCCTACTCTGTTGTGGTATGTCTAGGAACTTCACCATATTTGAATTTAGTTTTTTTTCCTAGAATATTGTTGATATTGCTTTGCTCAACGGTGTTACAGAAACGTGGAAACTTCACATAGTTGGATATTTCCTTCTGGACTATGGTAGTCAGGTGAACGATTCGCGGAAGTTGATTTTCAAAAAGTACGGGTCGCGTTTCTTATCCCCAGAAGAACGTGAGGGCATCTTGGCTATGTGGTATGAGGATCAAAAGGTAGCCTTTTGAGTACTTGATGAAATTGTGAGTTTTTTGTTAATGTTTAGAGGAACTATCTTGAGAATGTACATGTGGAGTCGCCAGTTGACGATCCTGAAGAATTGATGAAGAAGACAATTTTAACAGAAGCTGATTATGCTACTATCAAGGATTATCTTCTCAATAACGTAAAGTCATCAGCTCGCTGGAATATGTTTGTCCTCGAACGGCGTCAATTCAGTCGAATGGATGCGGTTAGTTTTTCGATCACCATAATCTTGTTGAAAATTCCTGTTTTCAGGATTGTTTGGAAGAGCGCTCTATATCCGCCGAACGCGCAAACAACCTCCGTAATGTGGTGAAGGCGCTAGCTCCCATTGTATCAAACGATATGATCCAGCAGAAACTTTTTGCCGTGAAAGGCTCTAAAAAGGAGAATACGTTTAAACCGACTGCCTCTGTGTCATCTCTCTCTTCAATCGATGATGTTTTCGCTGTTCCCAATGGTGGAAGCTCTTCGCGAAAGCGGGAATACGTGTACGAGCTTCCAGACGAAGAGGATCTTAATGTGACGTTGATGAGTGACAACGGTGGTCATGACAGTCCCGTTTCGAAACGCTTCAAATACTCCATTGGATCATTATCCGCGGATGAAGGGGGTCCGGTAGCCTCTTCAACGCCATGCAAGTTCTTGCCTTCGACACCCGTTGTGAACAAGTCGTTGATGAACACTCAAAAGTATAGTTTTATTCTCACTACACACGTTCTCATCATCTTTCTTTAGATCTCTGCGTGACAATGACTGGGATCGTGTTCGCCGAGTTATTCAAACACCTCCTACTCTCAGGCGTAAACCACCAGTGAAAAATCCTATGCGTACACCAACAACGCCAGAAAGGAAGGACGTTCCTGAGATTGCTCCTCCAACGTCGATTCTGAAATCGAGCAATGTTTCAAGATCACGACTGAACCGCGGAACATTTGCCCCAACTCCTAGTCGTCTTCGTTTTGCTTCGCCGGAACGACTGACCCGTGAGCATCATATTCAACACTCGGATTCGACTGATGAATCCTCTATTTTCTCCGAAACTTCGTTCGCCATTTCCAAGTCTCGGCGTGCTGTGGATTCATTTGTTCGTCGTTTAAGTGGCAGCGAGGACGATGTCAGTGAGCAGAGTTTCGAGTCAGCTGACGGAAGCTTTTCAACCGAAACGATTGCCGAAGCGGACGCTGTGAAAGAAGCGGTCGTTCAAAAGATTGCTGAATCAAATGACGAGGAAACCCGCGGAGAGTTGGAGTGCATCATCGAAGAGCAACAGGATGATGAAGATTTTGTCGATGCCGACTCTTATGAATCTGCAGTGATGGTGATGGAAGAGGAACAAAACGAAGCTGACATAACATACGATGAAGCGGAAGCTGCGAAGAAAGAGGTCGCTCACAAGATTGCTGTATCAACGGATGAGGAAACCCGCGGAGAGGTGGAGTGCATGGAAGAGCAACAGGATGAACAAGATTTTGTCGATGCTGATTCTTATGAATCTGCAGCAATGGAAGAGGAACAAGACGAAGCTGACATAACATACGTTAAAGCGGAAGCTGTGAAAGAAGCGGTCGTTCAAAAGATTGCTGAATCAAATGACGAGGAAACCCGCGGAGAGTTGGAGTGCATCATCGAAGAGCAGCAGGAAGAAGAAGATTTTGTCAATGCTGATTCTCATGAATCTGCACCGATGGAAGAGGAACAAAACGACGCTGACATAACATACGTTAAAGCGGAAACTGTGAAAGAAGCGGTCGTTCAAAAGATTGCTGAATCAAATGATGAGGAAACCCGCGGAGAGTTGGAGTGCATCATCGAAGAGCAGCAGGATGAGTGCATGGAAGAGCAGCAGGATGAACACGATTTTGTCGATGTTGATTCTTCTGAATCTGCAGCGTTGGAAGAGAGTGGCGCTCCTGAACTGGTCACACTCGGTGAAGAAGAAGAGGCCACAGCAGCGAAGCCTAAGCCACAGAATAAGGCCCAAAAGGCCGTTTCTCGTGGAGTCACACCCGAAGCAGTTGAAGCAACCGTCAAAACTGCCACATCCCGTGCGTCTCCCGTAATGGTGACACTCGGAGAAGAAGAAGAGGCCGCTGCTGCACCGCCACAGAAGAAGACTCGAAAGTCCGTTTCTCGTGGAGTCACACCCGAAGTTGAAGTAACCCCCAGTCGGCGGTCAGCTCGTATCATCTCTCGAAGTGCGTCGCGTGAACCGGAAAATGCTAAGAGCGTAGGCAGTGGACTGGTGACAATTGGAGAAGACGAAGAGGCCGCTGCTGCAGCGCCACAGAGGAAGACTCGAAAGGCCCCTTCTCGTGGAGTCACACCAGAAGCAACCGTCAAAACTGCCACATCCCGTGCGTCTCCCGTATTGGTGACACTCGGAGAAGAAGAAGAGACCACAGCAGCGACGCCCAAGCCACAGAAGAAGACTCGAAAGTCCGTTTCTCGTGGAGTCACACCCGAAGCTGAAGTAACCCCCAGTCGTCGGTCAGCTCGTATCATCTCTCGAAGTGCATCGCGTGAACCGGAAAATGCTAGGAACACTGCACTGGTGACAATTGGAGAAGACGAAGAGGCCGCTGCTGCAGCGCCACAGAGGAAGACTCGAAAGGCCCCTTCTCGTGGAGTCACACCCGAAGCAACCGTCAAAACTGCCACATCCCGTGCGTCTCCCGTATTAGTGACACTCGGAGAAGAAGAAGAGACCACAGCAGCGACGCCCAAGCCACAGAAGAAGACTCGAAAGTCCGTTTCTCGTGGAGTCACACCCGAAGCTGAAGTAACCCCCAGTCGGCGGTCAGCTCGTATCATCTCTCGGAGTGCATCGCGTGAACCGGAAAATGCTAAGTGCGTAGGCACTGGACTGGCGACAATTGGAGAAGACGAAGAGGCCGCACCGCTCACACCACAGAGGAAGACTCGAAAGGCCCCTTCTCGTGGACTCACGCCCAAAGCCGAATTGACCCCCACTCGTCGGTCAGCTCGTATTACTCGAAGTGCATCACGTGAACCGGAAGAACTAGCCAAGAGTGGTGTGCCTGCGCTGGCAACAATCGGAGAGGAGGAAGAGTCCGCAGCTGCAACGCCCAAGCCGAAAAAGAAGGCAACTCGCCGAGGAAGAATGTGAGTAGCCTGGATTGTAGTACTTCATAATGTTGTTGCATTTCAGTGAAATCGACGAAATCGAAGGAATAAGTGCGACTGATATCTACCCAACTGATCTTCCGCAGCCTAAACCGAAGCGTGGCCCTGGTCGACCTCCCAAGCCGAAGAAGGTTGTCGAAGAATCCGAAGAGAAATAGATTGTTTTGTGAATTCGTCTTGATCATCCTATGCGGATTAAATATGTGGTTTGTGTGTTTGTGTTGTTAACGTGGTGGGTCACATAAATGTCTTCTTCCTCTTGCATGGTGTGCGTGCGTTTAGGTCATTTATCGATTTGCGTCGTCGCAGGTGACGCATGGCTGGGGGACGCTTTAATGGCCATTAGGCCCGAACAGGTCACGCGACAGACGCGCTTTCTTCTTCCATTCGTATTTCACTCAGAATATTCCAAAAATGACGCATGTGCCAACGCGGAAGGAGTTTACACGTGGCGAAGTTGCCGCGCACAACCGCGCATCTGATTTGTGGATCATCTTCCGCGACAAGGTGAGCGAGTGACAACGTGGAATGCGCGTGTGTGAAACGTTGCACTCTCCGCAGGTCTACAATATGACGCCCTACTACAACAGTCACCCCGGAGGAGACGCGATGCTGAGACGCGCGGGAAGAGACGTGACGAACATCTTGCGGACGGTCGAAGCGCACGCGATTCCGTGGAGTTTTATTGAGAGGAAGTTGGCGGAGTGCTATGTTGGCGATTTGAAGAAATAAAAGATGTGACCTCTCCTGTGGGATTCGAACTCTGAACCTCGCGGCCTTGTGTATAGCCACTAACCGGCTAGACTACACGCGCTATTACGCACTTTAAGATGGTTTTGAGTATTGTCTCGGTGGGTGTTATTTCTAGACGGCGCAACTGCCTTCCCATCAGACAGAAGCTACCAGACACTGTCTGATTGGTCTTGCAAAACACTACAGGATCACCGTATCGTTGTTTCCTATCAAAATTTGTTTGTTTTTAGCTCAAATTCTTCGTTCTTCGCCAAGTCTTGGGCAATTGAGCTGCTGTACCTGAATTCGCCAACTTGCAAGGTATGTAACGCACAGATTGAAATGATACTTGGCACGTCGGTAGGTCTACGAATGGGCATTCCGACACACGGTAGATTGTTCCCCTTTGCGTTTGCCCTAGATATGCGCGCCATATCGTAGCCAATGCGTCCGACTGTTTCGGTAATGACGATAAGTTACATGCGCTACTTGTTCGCCACTCGCACGGAGAAGCTCCACGGATTTCGTTTCCGTCGAGACGTTTTCTTTCTAAGATTCGCTTAGCACACATCTTAGAGTTCAAACTACCGTATACTTTGAGCTATGAACGCTCACGAAAGCAGAATCACTCAAAATCAAAAGGCTGGAAATAGCCAATTTCAGCGATGAAAACACTTTCAAAACCAGGAAAGACCGTAAACAAACAGCGTGTCACCGGGGCAACGTTTGCAAGGAGTTGGCGAAACGAAATTCAGCGAAACGGAGCTGACGCCGTCCGACGCCGAGTGCCCTGTGAATAATTGGCCAGACGTACCGCACTCACAATTATAGCATTGCTTTAGGGGTGCGTGACTTATTGGCGCCGCCATATCGGCACCGGAAAGTTCAACATGAGAATATCATGACAGCACGTAGCCAATTACTAGGCTAAACCACTAAGGCTAAACCACTTTTATTTGAAACTCAAAAAGTCTAAAAAGTGATGTTCAAAGACAAAATTTACCGGCGTCGAAGTGTCCTTCCGCAGAAATGGCGGCGCCTAAATTGCTAATTTTAATAAAGTGATGTTTAAACGCAAATAAAGGTTAGAGCTTACAATAAGCTCATTTTGGAACGTCGTTTATCAAGTGTAAACATCGAACATTTGCAAACAAACACCGATCGCTGCCCTTTTAGAGAGTAAACTTTGTCCCCACGCGTTCCACGCGATTTTCGGTTCACGAAATGGAGATTGAGATGTGGATGCGAGAATCTAAAATTGACGGAACAACGATCAATCCACGCGTTCGATGCCCTCAACTCTGACAATATTTAAACTGTGCTCCAGACCGCATTTCAATCCAGTTGAGCAGTATGAAGTGCCTCTTCCTCCTATTCCCCCTTCTGATCGCCATCTCCCTTGCGACGACCGTCAAGTTCACCAACAAGTGCAAAGATCCAATCGACGTGATTCGCACCGCCAACAACGAGCAGCCAGCGTCTGTAGGCAAGCTCGCGCCGGGCAAATCGTTCACTCGCACCTACACCAGCAACGGAATGAACTTTAAGAACGGAGCGAACGGAAAGACGCTTGCGGAGTTCTCCTTCAACAGCTGGCAAAACATGGACTTTTACGACGTGAGCGTCGTTGACGGATACGACATCGCCATGCAAATTGTCTCGAGTACCGGAGGGCCGACTGTGACCTGCACGAAGAAGGATTGTCCCGAAGGGAAATTGTTCCCCAAGGACGACAAGAAGACGCACGGAACAAAGACCGGCGGCACCTTCGACGTCAACTTTTGTCCTTAAAATGGCTCTTTTGTGTGATTTTCAGTATTTTGAGTAAATTTGACGCATGCAAGAAGTTGGAAATTTGAAGATCTGGCCAAGTGAACGGAAGAATCGCTTGTCCTCTGGAACTGTAAGTCTCGCCATTCGATTACGCGTGATGATCAAAAATGCAACGAAAAAGACAGCGATCTTCATTCAACAGTTTTGGAGTAAACCCAATAGGAATGGGAGCTCGCGGTCGTCTTGAAAATGCGTCTTGAAGCTTCGCCAGTCAGTCCTATCAGCTCCAATTCTCCTCTACTACGTAATACTACTTGCTATGTTCACAAAGCCTTAAGGTTAAAATAATCCATTCCAACCTCTTTTAAACTTGATTTTCGTCCAGATCGACTTCGGGGGCTCTAAAGTGGGGTTGTTGGATACCAGAAAACGGCGAGTCAGGCAACTTTATTCGATGCTCGCTGGTGTCCTCGGGGTCTGCTGGCATTACAACCTGGAAGGCGCGGAGGACAGACTCCGTCACACAATGAATCAAATTGATTGACAAAATCGACCAAAAATTGAGACGAACGGCGAGATCCGGAGAGATCTGCAGCTTCTTCGGATGACCGAGAGGCTCTTTGACGATGGCGCGGAATTCTGATTCCGGTTGGGAGCCGCTGGAGACGCCCAGGAGTGGTTGGAACTACGGTATCCTTGTTGGTCCAAGGCTTCTAGGATGCGGGCACTGGCCAGGAGAGCTGTCATTCAACAGACCAAAGATTAGTTGCCTTACACTGTTACCAATGCGCAGAAATGTCATCGTCACGTCCTTGAATAAAGTGATTCTTTCCAGCAAAGTGCATGACTGTATTGAAATGACCAAAAAGCAGGCCGATAAATGATTCTGACTCGGGTTACGTTGATTTTTGTGTTCGGCACACGGACCATCGCATAATCGCGTACGAACAAATCGTGCGCGACGTCGGCAAACGCTGCGTCTCAGCTGCGGCAACACTATTTATTTCTCAAACATTTGGTATTCTAGAACAGCGAAAACAAGAAAATCTGAATCGTCACATAAATATTTTATTAACTCTCGTCAGAAAAAAAAATTGCTGCAGAGCAAGAACTATAATGTTGTCTGTCACACGCATAGCTGTAGCTCCTTCTAGAAATTAGCCACTACAGAATTCAAAATGCGTTTTTTTGTGGGAAACGCATCACTCAAATTGTAAATAATTCACATCATTACGTTTTGCTCCAGATTGCTCCATTTGCATGGCTGTTTTTCACAACGCCGCTTCACGTGTGCTATTAACCAGTGTTGACAGTAGGCCTAAATGGTTATCGGTGTGGCAACTATTGCTCTACTCGCAATTCTGGCTCCTGCAGCGTTTATTGTTCTTCTATTTGTCAGTTGCGCACTTCGAAAAACAAAAAGCGACGAAGATTGTGATCACCAACTCTATGATGTCTTGTGAATTTGTAATCTAAATACTCCTTTTATGGTAATAAAACGGACCTGTGTGACTTTGAGCTAAAACGTAAGTGGAACAACAAAGAAGAGAGGATTCTCTCAAATCGAACATGCACGGCGGCATTTCCTTATATTGTTCTTATCGTGAGCTTCGTCATCGTTGCCGCAAGGTCAATGAAATGGAGTTGTAGTTTGCTGTTTGATCTCTCTCCCCGCTCGTCGATACCGTAACCAGATGTCAATCATTGTTTGTCTCTCATTTGAATTCCCAAACTCTCAATTTCGAAAAGCTGTCAAGGTTATTTGCATCTCGCCGGCCGCCGCAAGCGGTCGGTTCCCATCCGCTGGATAAACACCCTTAAGTCTCATCTCTTTCCCTTTGCTACAGGTGTATTGTGGTTACCAAATCTGCAATTGACAGACAAAATCTGATCTCTGATCTTGGACCAATCGGTCGCGCCAGACGGAATGAAAGCGCGTAGTGTATTGCGTGACGCACATCCGTGCTCAGTTTTAGATTTATTAGCAGATTTACTCAGATCTCTCAAATCACCATCTACTCTCCAGCACTCTTCAACACCTCGCTGTACTTTTTATTCGCAAAAATGCGCTCTTCCGGTCCAGGCATGCGGTCGATCAACGGATGCCCCTTCGTTTCGGGAATCAAACACTCAAACAATACAATATCCAAAGCGGCAAGAAAACTCATTGTGAAGTAGGGGAGTGGAGTCCAGAAATCGGCCTAAAATCACAGTTTGCCGCAATTAATGCCAGTCGAAACAAACCAAATAGAAGAGCTGCGGTGAGAGAACAACGCCAAGTCGACTGCTCAACTGCGAAAACGCGTAAGCGAGAGTTCTGATCGAGGTGGGAAAGAGTTCGCCTGTGCACACGCCGTTCGTGATGTAAATCTGATTCATCACTGCAGAAACTGCGAGAATTGCGATACGCGAGTAGAACGCTAGATCGTATTGCTCGCCTAAAGCGTTTTTTCAAACAAAAGCTCCGTGAGTACAGTAACCTACCCATCATGTTAATGGCCACAATGAAGAGTGTGCAGAAGACAATGGGCAGAAAAGCGCTCAAATGCATCGCTTTTCGGCCGATACACTTTACTTTGTAGTCGAGTAGGCCAGAAGATAGGTTGATGATGTAACGAAGAAGACCGATAATGGCCGAATTCCAGTAGATTGAACCGGAGACCTTTTCCATATTAAAGAGGATGCCGTAGTTAACGACGCTGGTTACCATCCTGCAAGGAATATCTCGTGAAGAAGTTTACTGAACAAAGAGCTAACAGCTGGTAAGTTTAGTCAACTTTACGATCTTGTCTGTGTCTGTTTAAGGCCATCAGACAAATACAAGATCAAATTTCTCTGAATTCGTTTCTTTTTCTTCTTGCAACCACTATGGTGAAGTCAAAATTCTGGTATGGCAGATCAGCCTTCAGCTTTTATCCTTAACGAGTAGAAAAATTGGTCTAGAGCCAGAGAAGCCGACGAGCCGGAAATCGAGCCGGCCGGTTCGATAAGCGGCTCGAGCCGGCCGGCTCGTGGCTCGGCTCGCTCTGATTTTTGAACAGCGAGCCGGCTCGTGGCTCGGCTCGGTTAGTAATTGTTCTTATCGAGCCGGTGCGATTTTCGAAATACGAGCTTTTTCATTCATTTAACTATCTGTTTCCGTTGTTTTCTACATATCGAACAAATAAACGGTTAAACGCACAGAACAGGCAAATTTAGTCAACTTTAGTGAATATTGAGCCGGCTCGATAACCGGCTCGATGGGATTTTCGTAAAACGAGCCTGCTCCTGGCTCGGCTCGTTAGGATTTTAACAAATCGAGCCGGCTCGTGGCTCGGCTCGATGGGATTTTCGTAAAACGAGCCTCTCTGATTCTGACTTGACCACAGGTCGAAAGGGATTTACAAAATTTCAGAAAAATCATTTTTTGGCACTTCTGAACGATATCCGTGACCTTTAAAGGTCGAAACTGATTAATTAAAATCTAAGCCAGCTACTTGCTATATGAATTTTGAACACTGTCAAAAGTGGCACTTACAAGCTGAAAGCCAAAACCATCGTGTAAGTGGTAAACTTCCAAGTGTAGAAGAGATGAAGGAAGTGATAGTGCTTCTTGCCAGTTGATTCAATCCAAATTTGATGTTCTTTATCCAAAATCGCATCCAATAAGCTCTCATCGAGGTGCTTTTCATTGTTAAATTTGGCAATTCCTCTCATCACTCTCTTCGCTTCGTCGATTTTCCCTTTTTGAATCAAGAAACGCGGACTCTCGAACATGCACCTGTTAAATGGTTGTCTGTAACAGTCTGCACGAACAGAAACGTCGACTAACATGCATAGCAAAAAGGCAGGAATCGTAAGAATGCTGGATACCTGAGCCAACACACGCCAATCGCGGCAGAAGTAGGCGAGCACAGCGTACAAGATCATGTTCGGCGACCAGGTGATTATCGTATTAATGGTGAGGCGATGTTTTTTTGGCAGATTTTCAATCATAAAGACCAGCAAAGCGCTATAATTCGGTTTGAAGTTTTAAGACATGCTGAGAGACTTACGCAATATGTCCGCCATTGAAAACACCGATGAAAAAGCGGCATACGGTAAACCATGTCAAATTCTGAGTATAGGATGAGCCAAAAGAGAAGGTGATACATCCGAATAGACAGATCAACATTGTCTAAAGTGGATTCTTTCATAAAAGACCAAAAATAGACGCGTTAATGACCATTTTCCTGCCATACATGTCACTCATCTGACCGAACAGTACAGATCCGAGCATAAGTCCAATCATCTGCATCGAAATGCTGTTTTTGACCTCTTTTGTCGATTCACACAAGTAGCGCCACTCGTGATTGACCGATTCAAACTGCACTTCTAGCTTCAGCTCACAGGATGTGTTGGCTTGAAGTTGGATTATATGATTGCATGCCTCATTTGTTGATAGGTGCGTCAGGTCATGCTCTCCACAGGAAACGATTGTTGGCGCAGAGCCTAGAATTTGTAATTTACAGGTATTCTCGTTTTTCAATCAACCCCCAAAAGTTCATCTTTAACAACTTTAGGCGTCAATCAATCTTTATCACTTCCGAGAGAGAGAAACCAGTTCAGACTCACCTGCGTACATCATGTACAGCATATTGCCGATTTGGTTGAAAATCACCACTTCCGCAAAGAGGCACAATAGAAGCGAGTATCGTCCCAGCTTTGTAAAGTCGTCCAATCTCGCGACATTGAGATGCTGCTTGTCCGTTTCCATCGTTCTTGCTTTGAGGCTTAAACGACTGATCACACACACACGCAACACATGAAAATGATAAAGGGATGGAGTTCATTAATCAGCTTATTAACCCATTATGCCCGGTTTTCAACTGAAAAAACCGAACACAAACCCAAACCTCAACGATGACGTTTCGTCATGACGTTTCCGCACAAAAATTCGTAACAGCAAAAATAGAGAGCACAACTTTGTTCTTATTCAGTCTGCAAAGCACATTTGTGCGAAGCCTGAACTACCTCCGAAGCCCGGTTTTAGTGCTTTAAACAACATATAAGCGCATATTCAGTCGCGGTCCGTCAAAAAATGAAGTCGAACGAAACGAAGCAAATAGTTTGCGCGGTATCGGATTGCGCAGAAACGTCCTGTCACGACACACGCAATTTTGATCTTTATTTTATGATTTTATGCAGTCGATTCGAGCCAATTCGGGTACAATTAAAAGCCCACAAAGATCATTAAAAACCAAACACAGAACACGGTGGACAGAAACAACACAACGCAACACTTTCGTCAAACTGATTGATGGTTAAACTTCAAAAAACGTTTATTCGCGTGGCGTCTTCAAATGAAAAACGAGTTTCTCCAAGCACACATGAATCGACGGCGATGATGCTCTCGCTTATCAATCCGATTTCTGCGCTTTTGAGAGGAGGAACTGCGAAAGAGATGGTCAACCAATTTTGTTCTAGCCATTGATCTATGATGCCAAAAATGTACAATCGTTAGTTGGTGATTTTCAAATACACACGGACTTTGGCGTCAATCAAGGTAGTCAAAAGTGATATATGATCTATGATCTACAACAGTTTACAACTTATTTCTCATATCAATTGTTTTACACAATGGGAGAGTGATAGAGACGAAAGGCGGGATCCGGAGAGGTGACGACCTGGTTGGAGCTTGCTCGGACGACGTGGATGCTGCTCGAAGATAGGTTAGGGGATAGTTTGGGGCCTAATTTTTTTTGACAATTTTAAAAATCTTGTCAGAAACGTATTCAGTATAAGCGTTTCTTCCACCTGACAGCGCGAACAAAATCACTAATTTTGTAGGTGGTTTTCCAGAGTATTTCAAAATCAAAATTTCATTATGTAAATCAGTAAGGAATTTGGGATTCCTTCGGTGGTTCTATGGCGTGGCTCCCTCTTGAGTGTGTTGGAATCCCGAGAGAGTTGAGAATTGTATTGGCATTGTGATTGACGCGGGCAAAACACCCTCATTGGAGCTATGTAGTGGAGGGAATGCTGTGATCATAGGCTGCTGTAATAGCAGTTAGAATTGCGAACCAGTTTTTACAATTATTTGCTGTAAAATATTTGTAACAAAACGCCAAAACGTTCAAAACCTTCGAAACGAGCAGGTTGGTTCTGCCTTTTCCGATGAGGGACCATCCGTTGAAGAAGATGTTGATTCTTTTCGATCCATTGGAGATAAAAGGCTAGAATTGATGGCACTAGTGCAAAATTGTATTTTAGTCAGCTAGTCCGTCTTCACTCACGCATTACATCACTTTCCTGACCATCTCCTGCCTGGCGCCCTTTCTGTAAGGCTCCTCCCTTAGTGCGCTGTTCTTATTTAAGCAAAGAGCGCAAACATCTTTAATGGTTACCCTGACCTGATCCGGCGTCAATTGGTAATTGGATCCGGCGTCAGCTGAATTGATAAGACTGCACCTGTACTCTTCTGTTTGCACTCGTGATCGAAAGACCGGTTGTAATCTCAGTGCTGTTGTCGAGACCTTCTGATTCCTCTCTCTCTCTAACAAGCAACTTCCCGTCGTTATCTTCATGTTTTCACTCGTCTAGCGCACAAAACACTGTCGTTATGCTTGCATATATGCTCTGTTTGAGCCTATTCGCAGTGCCTGCTCAACCTGGTAATGTATTGATCACATTTGCTCATGACTTCTCTAGTCATATCTATAGCATGAAGCCATTCTTCATCAGGTAACCCTAAACTCCAGCAATCGATGGCAGTTCTTTTCGTTTTCAGACTGTCTCAGGCAGGCCACAACGTGACAGTGCTCGATACGAGTTCCAGCGCCAAACCGAGGAGTTTTGGACCGGGAATCAATGTATTTCACATTTATCTTCCTCCGAAAGGTGACGTCAGCTCTTCGCGAGGAGTATACTGGACGATGCAGACTACATCCTCCAGAATGACGGCTCTATTTGCGGAAACCGATAAGGTCGTGGGTGAACTCATCGATGAACATTCGGAGGAGGTTAGAATTATCCAAATGTGCCTCCGTGCGATTGCTAAGGCTATATAACTGACCGTTCGACTGAGTGTTTTCACAAGCTTCTGTGAGTTGATTAGCTACAGCAAGCAACAACATAGACTCTCATACGCCTACGCAGCTCAAAATTTAACGAAGAGTAGCGTGGAACATGTCACTAAAAAGCGCAAGCGGACACTGCCTAATAGACTGATTTCAGCTCTCTACAGTACTGAATACACATTGGGACCTGATCGTCATGGACGAGCTGTTCGGATTGCACCAAAACGCCATTGCCTACCGCCTGAAGCAGAAGAAGAACACTCCATATATTGTCTTTGCGACGTGTATGATTTTCATGACGAACTACATTAACAACGCATTAGGTGAGCGGCGAATTTACATCCTGATTTACCAGCTCTTCAGGCAGATTCTCCTCCAGTAGAATGGGAATGTTCTTGCCTGTTCCCGTTGACAGCGACGACGTGTGGGATCCCCAAATCTTTACGCTTCGACTCAATCGCTTCGTCAACGATGTTGTCGAGCACATCGGAATGCGCTACTATTGTAGGTTGTCCTCGCAATTGCGCTCATTTCATACATGCGCATTATAGTGACCGTCTCGGGTGGTTTCGAGAATGTGAAGCGACTCACAAACGGCGACTTTGACTTTCAAAAGTTTACAAAGGAAAGTTCCTTCCATCTCACGGAGCAGATCGACCGAACGTTGCTTCCTCTACCAGAAGGGACCGATTTTAAGCTGATTGGCTCTCATTGTGGCTCTTCGAAGCCTCTTCCTGCTGAGTATCGCACGTTCATCGAAGACCCCAACTCTAAAGGAACGATTTACGTCGCATTTGGAAGCGTCTTGGACCTATCTCACGCGCCTGTACACATCTGGAAATCGTTTGAAGAAGCTTTTGCAGAATTAACCGACTACCGTATCATTGTGACTTACGGTGGAGAGAAGAAATTCAATGTTGGACCTCATGTGATGATCACAAAGTGGACTCCGCAGTTCGATGTGCTTTCGCACGAGAAAACACATTTGTTCGTCAGTCACGGAGGCTTGAAAAGGTGAGCACAGCACAAGCAGGACCGTTGCTTGACTGTAATTACAGTATGAAGGAAGCGATCTGCTCAAAAACACCTGTCCTCTACATGCCCGTTTTTGCCGAACAAGCGATGAACACGCGAATGGCGTTGGAAATTGGATTTGCGCGGACTGTTAACAAGTTCACAGTCAGCAAGGCGAGCCTCCTCAAAGAGATCCACACAATCTTGGACAACTACAACGAATACGACAATAAAGTTCACAGGCTCTACGATGTGTACATGGATCGGATCATTCCGGCTTTGGATGAAGGGGTATTCTATGCTGAACGCGTGATGAGGGGACACGGAGATAGAGAGCAGTTTAAAAGGCGCGGAATCGATCTTGGATGGGTGGATTATTTGTATGCGGATTTGGTTGTTATATTCCTGGTGCTTTATGCAATACTCAAGTAAATTATTCTCTGTTTTTTCAAATTTTTGAATTTCAAATTTCAAATGTTTCTAAAGAGCTAATACACGAATTCAAGCAGACTGTCTTGTTCTGTTCTTGCCTTCTGTTCTGTTATTAGACCTAAACCAAGTGGCCTCGGTCGTTTATTTCAGTAATTTCGTTGGCCAACGAGCAATCAATAATTGACGAATGACGCGCGCCCAATGTGCACGTTGCGACAAAAACTAAATTCAACCCGCGATCAGCAGCGCTCGCCGCCTGATTGAATGTTAGAGTGAGTGCTGCCTGCCGCCACCTTCGGTGGTTGCTTCCCATCCATCTGCTTCACGGGTTGAACCTTAAGCCCCCCACCTTCTAAAATTGTTGCCGAAACACCGGAACTTGCTTATCATCACCGGCGCCCTTTTTTCACTCGCTCGCTCGCTGTGCGAAAACAGAAACCAAAGTACGCGTGACTCATGCAAATATCGACGGTTCTGATCGCGTCAGTGCGCGCGATCGTTTCTCGCTCTCTTTGACCCCAGAAGCGACGACTGGGGAGGACATTTCGCTTCTATTTAACCGAAGCATACAACTCAACATATGTGTGTGTTCCTTTGCTGTCAAAGTTGTGACTTCCGGTGTGTCTAGTCTGATGTTTGATTACTGATTACGACGAGACGCCGAGGCGATGATTGAAAAGAGAACGAACAGAGCAGCGGGAATGTTTCTCGCTCTGTTCGCCGTGCTGATCGCGCTCGGATCCGCCGAATCCGAAGGAAATGCCTTCCTTTTCACTCATTCGACGTCGTCCAGCCATTCGACGTCGTCCAGGGGAGGACCTTTCGCTTCTATTTAACCCGGCGCTTCTTGGCATTGGCAACATGGCTGATTGTGTCAATCGCGTGTTGCGATTTTGCTGAACACCTGCTTTTCACTCGCCTTTACTTTTTCAAAACATGCTAGTTTTTAGGATTGAAACCCCGAAAATGACGTCCATTGAACTGTTCGGCGTTGTAGACACTCTCTCCGCTGAGATCGAGCAATACAAGAGCGGAATCACAGCCGCGAGCGATAGTCTAAAGGATGCTTACGAGATTTTCAACTCGGTCAGCTACGCGACCAAAGAGGACTGGAAGAAGGAGGCCGATTCTGGCAACGATATCGTCTACTCAAAGAGCATCAAAAACGGAAAGATGTTCAGCCTTAGCGTGAATTTGCTACCCTAGTGCACAATTTAATCGCTATCATAATTCAGTATGAACCCAGACTCGACTGCGAGTCGGTATTTCAAGACACTTGGACTGGAGTAGAGGACCTCACAAAGTGGAATCCCGACTACGAGTTCAGCCACCGCATCAAGATTCTTTCCGAGCACACCGATGTGGTCCATGTAATTGTGGTCTAGTCACGCATTTTAAACCAAATTGTAATTATAGAATTGCCTCAAGGACATGATGGTGATGAAAGGACGCAAACTTGTCGTTATGCGCATGTGGCGAAAGGTTGGAGACGCGTACAATCTGTCTGGAAGAAGTTTCGAGACCGTTGATATTCCCGAGTCCAAGAACAAAGTTCGGTTAGTGGCAAAAACACGTAATTTAATGCTTTCAAATTCAATAACTAAGGTATCGTTGACAGTTGAACATTCTCATGTTTAGCGCCTTTCTTCACTTTGGCGCCGGCCGCTTCCAACCCCATCCAACTGACCCTACCAAGTGCAAAGTCGACCTTGTAATGTGCATCGACTTGAAAGGTTGGATTCCGGCCTTGGTAATCAACGTCGGCATGGGCAAAATGATGCTCCAGGACGCGGAACTCAACAAGAAACGCTATGCGGAGATACGCAAAGCTAAGAGCGGTTAATTTTCATAATTTTCGTTTTGATTTACCGCCGATAACATATACTTACTTACCGATCATCTTCCTCCATTTATGCCTTAGAGCTGACAAAGGTTTGCTCAGTGAACTTCAGGGTAACTGAAGGTTTCTACATCGGCTTAGGTTGGACTCAAACTGGACTTTGAGTCAAAATTCACAATTTTTTTTCTTATAAAATTTTGGTGATTGAATCTTGAACTAATGCGCTATTGTCATGTCGTCGAAGTGTGGCACAGCGCTGCCAATAAGTCACCACACGCAATGTTTTTGAGCCTCTCACAGTTTTCTCAAAACAAAAAGTGTTTTTGTCACAAAACAAAGAGTATGAGTTAATCTTCGCGATACCGTTGTCCTTGCCTTCTGTTCTGTTATTAGACCTAAACCAAGCGGCCTCGGTCGTTTATTTCAGTAATTTCGTTGGCCAACGAGCAATCAATAATTGACGAATGTGCACGTTGCGACAAAAACTAAATTCAACCCGCGCTCAGCAGCGCTCGCCGCCTGATTGAATGTTAGAGTGAGTGCTGCCTGCCGCCACCTTCGGTGGTTGCTTCCCATCCATCTGCTTCACGGGTTGAACCTTAAGCCCCCCACCTTCTAAAATTGTTGCCGAAACACCGGAACTTGCTTATCATCACCGGCGCCCTTTTTTCACTCGCTCGCTCGCTGTGCGCAAACAGAAACCAAAGTACGCGTGATTCATGCAAATATCGTTCTGATCGCGTCAGTGCGCGCGATCGTTTCTCGCTCTCTTTGACCCCAGAAGCGACGATTGAGGAGGACCTTTCGCTTCTATTTAACCGAAGCATACAACTTAACATATGTGTGTGTTCCTTTGCTGTCAAAGTTGTGACTTCCGGTGTGTCTAGTCTGATGTTTGATTACTGATTACGACGAGACGCCGAGGCGATGATTGAAAAGAGAACGCACAGAGCAGCGGGAATGTTTCTCGCTCTGTTCGCCGTGCTGATCGCGCTCGGAGCCGCTGAATCCGAAGGAAATGCCTTCCTCTTCACTCATTCGACGTTGTCCAGCCATCTGACGGTACTGTTCAACGTCGCCGACAAGGTAAATCAAAATTTCGCTGTAAATCAAGTAAAATCCGCTTTCAGCTTTCGAATTTTGACGTTTACGATGTGCGATGGCCAATGGTGGAGAGCGTTGCAAAGCACAAGGCACCGGAACGCTTCCGATCAGTGTTTTCGGATCGAGCGATGGAGTGGAGCGCTAAGCTGAAGCAGTGGGTAAGTGAAGCGATGTTATGGATCATTGAGCTACGCGGTAGTTTGTATTTTGCGCATCCAGCCAACCAACCGAAGATGTAAACAATGATAATAGTATTCAGCGATCGATTTATCTTTCGTTGACAACGAATTTGCGTTTTCCGGCGCCGGCATCACTGAAGTTCACGCTGGTCACCAAATTTCTTCATTCTGGCTTGTTTTCGGGTATTTTGTGGATGATTAAAGTTCTACAATGATACATTTTTGTTTGCTAACATGTTTGGACAATGCTCGCGAGAAAGTCCTTTAGTTTTTAAAACACATTCTCATACTACGTTCTCACAAGGCGAACAAAGGCGAGAAAACAATTTACATTTCTTGATTGCGTTCCAATGTTTTCTAGGCATATAAAATGGCGCCTGTGAGATCATAATCCAGAACGACAACATGGACCGTTTCTTCTTTCACCAACTTGACGCTTCAACTGCTCTTTCAAGTCCTACAACGAGTGGTTGAGCTACGGTAACAAGCAGATTGGTCTTGGAGCGCTTTTTTGGTTCTTGGAACAATTTACATTGTAGTTTATGGTAAAATTGTGACAATTGCAACGATTGTTTTTGAGGTACTGTACATTCCATGCCTAATTGTTATGGCGCAACCAAAACTCTTCCAATACTCCTGTTTCCGTATTATGTTCTTCCTAGGAATTGTAGATATCCTCTCTACCGTAGCCAATAGCATCATCCCGGGCTATTTTGGCATTCTTGGCGTTGTTGGCTGCAACAATATCACACTATTCTACATTATTGGATGCTTGGCCATTGGTAAAACTATGTTTGTCTATGATCTCTATGTCTGTTGTGTTTTTAGGGTTATGGTTTTGTCAGTGTATCACATGCACCGTACTCGGTATCAACCGGTGCGTAGACTTTTGGAGACCGAAATGGATGATTGACATTTTAAGGGCAAAATAACTATTGCCTGGATTGCCTTATGCTTGGGCTACAGCCTGCTAGGAGTGTTTTACAGTAATTCAGCGATTTTCAGCTCGCGGGGGATGGCCTACTTCTTTGATCCCTATTCTCTGATCCCGCAGACGGAGATAGATCTGCCGAGACACGAATATGTCGGATTGTTTCACTCGGTCAATGACTTTGTAGTTGTTTTTGTGTTATTTCTGCTGCACGCCGTTCTGATAACCTCAGTTTGGTGGAAAAGCCGCGGATCGGCGTGTGTATCGCTGTCAAAAATGCAGAGACGCCTCTTCGTTCAATCGTTCTGGATCTGCTGCCTCAATTTTGCAACCGCGAGCATTTACGTCTACATGCAATTCTTCCCCGTTCCGGCGTTTTTCATCATTGTCGCGCAGATGACCTGGCAGTGCAGCAACGGAGGCGCTGTGTTTGTCTACTTGGCGCTGAATAAAACAATCCGCAATGGCGTACTTAAGATGCTCTGCGCTCCGTTTGGCAAAAACCAGGTTTCATCGCTGAGCACCACCAAGAACGAAACACAGAGAGCAGCAGCAGTTGGCTGATTGGTCATATGTATGTGTCATACCTAATTTGCATGTATTTTGAACTCGAATATCACTTGGATAATGTTATGCATTGACAAAGTAAATGCGGATCAATAGGAATAGGCTCCGCTTGCTGCACCTTTGCCCTTTCCTTTGCTGCCAGGTCTTTCCTTTATGATGACGCTCGCATTACACGTATCTGGTCGTCGGTTGTCCAATTAGATCTGATCCGTGACCACGCGATTGTTTGATCTTCAATGGTTGATGGATCTCTCGATCCCGCACACGTTGTATATACAAGCACACGGAAGAACGCTTCGCAGGGAGAAAGAACAAGTCCTCCCGGCCAATTCCGGAGACAAGTTAACACAGCAGCACAATAACGCTTAACCGTTGGTTCTTAACCATCAAGCGCAAGGACAGCTAGGCGGGCAGTGGTTGAGATTGAAGAGTCCCTGTTCTTCCGAGCTAGTACAATAGAGGGTGGGTATAAACTGGGGCCCGGGCCCAGGCCCGCAGAAACGACTAAACTGGGGCCCGGGCCCGCACTGCGGGCCCGTCTCTTATCACACTCGCTGATGCCAAGGACTTGCAGGTTAGTTATTTTGGAAACATTTATACGCTACAAAGTTGGCTTAACATTTAGGATGCGTTGTCAAGTGATTTGGCTAACTTGACCGACCGAGTCAAAAAGACATTTTACGGTTAAAACTCTGTTGATCGATTATTTAACGCTGCTTTTCTTGAACTTTTGAGGTCTTTGTCGTAGATCACCGTTAGGATTGAAATTTTTTACAATCGCGAAACAAACTTGAGCACAGCTTTAACGCCCTACGAAGCCAGGCAACCGAGGAAACTAAGCTAAATTACGAAGGCAGTCAGTTTAAGCTGAGATTAGCGCAAAGCCTGAACGCCCTACGAAGATTCTCTTTTTTGCCCTCTTTGCACAAAATTTCAGTTTTGGTATTGACAAATTAAGCGCGAAAAATCGCTTTCGGTTTTCGCGCTTATGTCGGGTCACGCTCTTCATGGCCGAATCAGGACTGAAAGAGATTGTTGCGTCCCTCGACTGCGGAACATGTCTCTTGGCTTCGTGAACACATTTAAAGGACTGGCGGCGCTCATGGTAAGATCATGTCTTCAAAAGAAGCGTTAAATAATCAAGCAACAGAGTTTTAACCATAAAATTTTTTGACTCGGTCGGCCAATTTAGCCAAATCACTTGACAACGCATCCTAAATGTTTGTAGCGTATAAATGTTTCCAAAATAACTAACTTTCAAGGCCTTGGCATCAGCGAGTGTGACAAGAGCCGGGCCCGCAGTGCGGGCCCGGCTCTTGTCTACACGTTGCCCTCGTTGGTCTGCATGTCCGTCCTGATCCAGCCGCCGCTGGTGCATCAGTCATCGTTCAAGATGATGTGTTTCATCGCTTTGATGGACGTCTGCAATCTGATCGCCTGCTGCTTCTTCGCAGGCGTGTACTCGCTGACCGGCGCCAACTTCCACAACACTCCCAGCATGCTGCTAGTGGGCCGCATTTCACTGGCGCTTTGGGTGTCCTACTGCGCCATCAACATCTTCCTCGCCTTCGACCGCCTCGTGTGCTTCTCCTCGCTGCGCTGGTCGCAGATGCTCTTTGCAGGCAAACGCACCTTCCTCTGGATCCTGCTGGCGCTGATCGCCGGCGGCCAGATGATGATCGAGTTTGACGGCCAGCAGCGCTACCACTACGACTCCTCCATCGGCGGCTGGCGCTTTGAACTGCTGCCCGAGGGCACGGTAGGTCCCACCACGCGGATACGGTAGCGACCACGCGCTTTCAGAAGAACTACCGGCACATGTTCATCAACATTGGGACTTTCGCGACGCTCGTCCTCCTCTACTCCTCCATAGTGTTCGTCGTCTTCAAGAAATCCACGCAGGACAAGCTTCAGATCCAGGTTGAGCATTCGCAGCAGCAGACCAAGCTAATCGCTTCATTTCAGGCGGCGTTCCAGTCGGCGGCGATCTGCGGCTTCGCAATGGGCGCCGACATATTCTGCATCATCGTGCAAAACATTGCCAATCCCTCCGTCGGTATGTGCTACGCCGCCAACTTTGCCTGGCAACTCGCTCACGGTCAGTTTTATAGGCAATACCGTAATCCATTCGATGATTTAAGGTGGCACGGGCTACGCGTGTCTCATCATGAACAGAACGATTCGTGAAGCAACAATCCGCCACTTTTACGGGATTCTCCAGTTGTTCGGAGTGAAAGACAACATGAGGATCACCAAGGTTACAACGATCAACAACTCTCAGCACGTGTGACGGAGATGTGATTATCGATAATCCCGTGACGTCCAGAATGGACGCGTTTTCCATAACGCGTAGTTGCGCAACTCGAGGGATCTTTCTTTCCATTTTTGCAATTTCAATGGTTAAATGTAGATGAATTAATTGGGGTTCAAATAATTAATAGACAAGCAACGCGATCTCTGGTCATTTGAAACGTAATCCATGTAATCCATTCGATGCTCGCTGGGGATCCTCGGGGTCGGCTGGCATTACAACGTGGAAGGCGCGGAGGACAGACTGAATTCTGATTCCGGTTGAGAGCCTCTGGAGGCGCTCAGGGGTGGGTGGAACTACGGCATCTTGTTGTTCCAAGGCTTCTAGGATGCGGGCACTGACCAGGAGAGCTGTCATACTTGCTATCTGACGTAGGATCAGCTGTCTGCTAGCCCCTGTTGACATCTGCTTGGTGCGTGTCAACTTGGCATCCAGTAAACCTAATTTGGCGTCACACGTCTAAAAGTTGCTTTACGAAGCCTGGTAAGCCAATAACTAGGCTAAACCACTAAGGCAGGCAGCCTGAGCCTTAGGCAGTTACGATATGGTTAGCCAAGAACGCAGTTTAAGCGCGCAACGACTGCGACAAAGCCTTTCAACCCCAACTTTATTCAACGCCACTTTCTGCGCTACACTATCTCCACGTGCTATTCAGCTGATTGAAATGCACATTTGTCTCCTGCACTACAACTGGACGTCGCGGTGTTTGAATATACGCCCAAACGCCGTGTGTCTTCTTTTTTCTCGTAAAATGACGTTTTGCCGTTGACCACATTCGTGGGTGCGTCCTAAAGCGCATGCTTATGACGCTCAGATCTGATGAACTCACTTGATGAACAGCCCAGGCATCAAAATGGCCAAAAACGCAAAGAGCAAGTCGAACACCTGCCAAACGGCTTTGTGTGCAATCGTCGATTGGGTCGACACAAGCGTGTACGTCTCAGCGGCGTAGTAGTACACTCCGAGACCAAATGCGGTCAGCAACACGATGAGCAGCTGTTTTGCAGTCCGAATATTCTCGGAGATCTGATAGCGATGAGTGAGTCTCCGCTGCAATTCTGTTTTCCAGCGGATTGCGTTGTAGCGACCGATTAGAAGAAAAAACTGAAATTTGGAAATTTGAAGAGCAATACGCTCATGAACACACTGACCAGCAATCCAACGATATTGAGCGCGAGACCAATAGTGAGCACTAGGACAACGGGATCATACTCCTTTGCGCTGGTAATCAGTCCGGGTCGGGTTTTCTTCTTTCGCATGTAGGTCATGTAATGAACGTAGAAGGAAAGACCGCTGTTCACTATGACCTATTGTGTCTATGAGGCGGCGCTCCTACACGCAATGGTGATCCATCACGTCGTCGCTGGAGGTTTTGAATCATCGAGCCAGTTTCTCTCACAAAGACTAAGAACCAGGCGAATTCAAGTAAACACATCGATGTTATTGTGCTAACAACCGTGCTGTCATTTGCAATTCTTATGGCGTTCAGTAGCACAAAAGAGAATAAGTAAGGAGAAGTTCTAAGACGAAAATTGCGACTGTCCGTTTTTTGACAAAGATGAACGAGTAGAGCTTCGGGCTGTAGCCGAGGAGGTTACAAGAAAACGCTAAAGCACAGGAGAAACAATGAGTTTGTTGGCAAGCAATTCTTACCTTCCAGCGGAAGAACCAAAAACACGCCGGTAATCCAGCAAATGAAGATTAAGATTTTGCAGATTTTATAGTTAAATAGTTAAAGTAAAGTATAGGTAAAGTGATAGGCGTTTTTTGGTTCATGTCGCCTCCGCACATCATTTCCTTAGCGTTTGCTTCTCTGGAAACGGCGCTCAGCTGTCCACAAAGCTGTAGCTCAGCTGTCCTCAGCTGTCCACAAACCTTCCATGTTTCATATCTGATTCGTGACAGAGAGAGTGAATAATTTGTTTTTGCTACTCTCAAAAAGGTGATTAATGCGTATTATACTAACAGAGATAGTCGCACGATACACTGAATCAGGGACGTGAGAGAAAACCTTTAATAACACGTTGTTATAGTATAACAACTCTTTTTTCCACAACACTCGGACTATTCGCTTGAAAATCCCGAAGAATTTGTGAATTGGCGCTTCGCGGATGGTTCTATTTGTGTAGCCCTTGTCACCTTCAGTCTCCAGGTGATTACGGTAGATGCAGAAAGCGCTGGGAACGTGTGTCATTTACCCCCTATCCATGTTCGGAGAGCACTTGAGTCTGGATTGATTATATTGGATTGAGGAGAGATTGAGCCAGTTATGAAATTCAGACAATGAACGATCATCTAGTCAGTCTGTCTAAAAGGCGATTTGGAGTTCATTTCAAGCGAGTTGACTCCTCAACCATTGTGCTCTCGGTCGACAAGCGCCAGTCGTCCCACGTCAACGACCAATGCGTCGCTCTTCTTTTAGCATAGCTGTGCGTAGTCGCGCCAACAATCAAAATACATAGAAATGCACCGTAGAACGATTCGCTAAAACACAGCTGAGTTCTTTCCAATCTGCTGGGAACGTTCACACCCATTACGCGACTTTCATTGTCTTTCCGCTCTCTCCGCCCCTCCGAGTGATCTACAGATCGCTGTTCTTTCCAGTTTCGGCGCAGCGATGCGGGGCGAGCAGGACATCGGCGTGGTCTACCTCTTCCTCGGAGTGTTTTTGAAGTTAACTTAATTTCTAAGAGAGACCTCACGTCCTCTGCGCTTTGAGCAAGTTTTAAGCGTTACCTGAGGAAAAATTGGGCGAGCAGTTGTTACTCTTACGTTCTGTTCTTGGGAAACAGGCTTTGCACTTGATTTTTATGCTCAGTCCTGAGCTAACCATATTGTAACTGCCTTAAGCTTAGGCCTAGGAGCTGCGGCAGGGTTTGCCTAGTGAATTTTGGGCGAGCAGAAAATATGTTTTTTTTTCACTAAAATATGTTTATTTAAACTTTTTTTAAACATCCAGAAATGCCAGAAAAGGACCAAGAGCGATGTCCGTGTCCCTTTAAGACATGTGTTTGATAGTCTAGTCATTGCTTATCTGACGTCCAATTGCTACTCTAGGCACTGATTATGACTACCAACGCTTCCGCTTTCGAATATGGCGCAGAGCTTCAAGGGAGAGGAGAACCGACGACAAAGGACATTGTCATCGGTTCTTTCATGTTTCTAGTAGGTTCACCTTCCACGGTTGGTCCCAAAAATCGCGTTTTCAGTGCGCATCATCGGCTGTAATTCTGGGCGTCCTGAATATTTACCTCATCAAGCGGATGGACATTTTCCACAACGCTTTTGGGTGGTTTTGGGCGAGTCGTACGCTCGGCGAGGTTGTCAATAACCTTCTTCACGTGCTCTACTCCGCTCCCGTTACCATAATGTAGAGATTACGTTCTCGAAAATCTCTAATTTAAAGCTGTATTCTAGGCAGCCAAGCGGAATTTCACCCTATTTTGGCATTTTAGTGTTCCTTCTCGGCTACTTGTGCGCTTTTGGCTCCTGCATTATGCACCAGGTCGTCTCCCTGAATCGGTGCATCGCTGTCTGCTGTCCTATTGCGTACAAGTTTATTTTTACGAAAGAAACCTGCAAGAAAGTGATCCTTGCTGTTTGGATTCCTGTTCCCTTTATCATTTCGCTGTATGTGATCCTCCCATGCAATCTCATCGGCTACAGTCCTCAACTCTATGAATACGCGTTCATCAAGTGCTCTCCGAATATGGATAGAGAGTATTCGCTTCTTGGAACGATCATCAATCGTACATGCGCTGTGCTTTGCTGCTTTACTGTCCTAACTGATTTTGTGACCCTCTGTCGGATCATTTACATTCGCAAGGTGATGACTAGCTTCAATAGCCACAACATGACTTTTGCAGGTTCTTAAAATGCGAGCACAAAATGCAGATTTCAACAGAGATATCCGCTTCTTTGCGCAGACGACCGTGCAGAACTTGACGATGATTGCTGCCGTCGCCATGATCGCCATCGCGAACAATGAATTCCGGTTGGAAGACGAGGTTCTCCACGTTCTTGGATTCAACACTCTGCTTGTCACTCATGTTAACAACGCGTAAGTTTGTACTGAAAGGGCAAAAGTGCAACACAAAATGCTTCAGACTGGCGTTACTCGTTTTCAACCCTGAAATTCGCCATCGCTTTCGCCGCTGTTTCAAACGTGTTGCAGGGAATCTTTTTGGTAGAGATACGACCATTGCTAGTGTTAGCTATACGCAAACTGCAGCCAGTTGAACGGTTATAACGGACACGCCGCGCTACTATGAATCGTGGTATACAAAAAATCTAGATTAAAAGACTAAGGCAGACTGCCCATGCTGAGTCTAGCGCGCAACTCAAGCTTAGTTATCGTCACGTGAGGCTTCAATGAAGCTGGCGCCGAATTGGCCGGCGTCGAGTTGTCCTGCTTTGGTTGTTGTAATGAATTGTAATGAATAATTTAATTGAACACCATGTGAGACTCCGGAGACAGCGCAGCGCCCGAAGGACAAGCAGGTTGGTACTTCCTCGGATCACGTTCGATGATGACAGTAGCTCCAGAAAGAAGACGCTCAGGAGCGAATGGAACTACGACATCCAGAAGAGCTGTCATAATTGCTATCTGACGTAGGATCAGCTGTCTGATAGCACCACTTATATTGGGATCACTGGGATCGGCCGGCGTTAAACATGCACGTAAGCAAATCTAACCGCTCATCAGATGAGCTATAGTCTTAAATACTAGTGGTACTTAACTATTTTAGCGATTCTTTTGGGTGGGTATAAACTGGGGCCCGGGCCTGGGAAATTTAGTGCAAAAAAAGGCAAAAAAGAGAAGCTTCGTAGGGCTTTGCGCTAATGTCAGCTTAGGCTGAGTGCCTTCGTAGTTTAGCTTAGTTTCCTCGATTATCAGGCTTCGTAGGGCGTTGAAGCTGTGTTCTAGTTTGTTTCGCGGTCTTAAAAAATTTCAATCCTGATGGTAATCTACGACAAAGAGCTCAAAAGTTCAAGAAAAGGAGCGTTAAATAAGCAACAGAGTTTTGACCGTAAAATGTCTTTTTGACTAGGTCGGTCGAGTTAGCCAAGTCACTTGACAACGCATCCTAAAGATTTGTAGCGTATAAATGTTTCCAAAATAACTAACCTTCAAGACCTTGGCATCAGCGAGTATGGTAAGAGCCGGGCTTGGGACTCATCGTTGTAGTGTATCTTGTCCCCAGCAGATAATTGACGCGTGTTGCGTAATAAATACGTTGTTTTTATTGATTGGTTGTTATATTATTTACGTTGGAAATAACAAGGTTTAATTACCCAAGTTTGAGGTTTCATTTTTACTGCTTGTCACAACACCGTGGATGCCCTGTGCTGTATCGCTGGCTTAAAAGTGTAGAGATACGTTTCGACTAGAAGTAGAGCAGCTTTACTTTGAGTGCGATATGATGCGTGCATTCTGCTCACTAATTTCATTGACCTAACTTTTCAATGAGTTGCCTCAAAGCAAACGATTTGTAGGCCGTTGTTGAGCCGTTGTTGACCCATGGCCTGAGCAATTTCGTCACCATTTACGGAGTTATCATTGAAGTGCTGCTAGTTGTCATCATTGTCTACGTGCCCGGAATTCGATTCATCATGGGCGCAGCTCCTCCGCCCGTTGAGGCGAGTGCATTCTGGGTGCTTTACTGAAATGGGCACATTTTCAGGTCTGGTTCTTCTCGCTTGGCGTTGGAATCTGTCTCTGGGTCTACAATGAAGGCCGTAAACTTGTAATTCGTCGAGATCTCCAGAATACGTGCATCCATCCGTTAAAATGGTGATCAGAACGCTGTGCTTTGAAGATTAAATGTAGCTGTTCCTGTACTTTCATAAATTGAAGAATAAATCCTTGTAGTTGACAAGTTTGAAACGTTTGTGAAAGAGAGTCAGACGATCAGAGAGCGACCTTGTCTCTCAATTGTTATTTTTGCAGTATTGCACCTAGTGATGATTAAGGCGCTAAAACTGAGATTGAGCTTTTAAGCATAGCCGAGGGTGCTTTGCCCGGTTACCTGACGTCCCAGGCTTCGTAGGGCGTTCAGGCGTTGCGCTAAGCTCAACATAGTGAGTGTCCGCTATTTTAGAGATTTTTGTGTCTATGAGGCGGCGTTCCTACACGCAATGGTGATCCATCACGTCGTCGCTGGAGGTTTTGAATCATCGAGCCAGTTTCTCTCACAAAGCTGAGAACCAGACGAATTCAAGTAAACACATCGATGTTATTGTGCTAACAACCGTGCTGTCATTTGCAATTCTTATGGCGTTAATTAGCACAAAGGACAATACGTAAGGAGAAGTTCTAAGACGAAAATTGCGACTGTCCGTTTTTTTGCCTGATCTACAGATCGCAGTTCTTTCCAGTTTCGGCGCAGCGATGCGGGACGAGCAGTACATCGGAGTGATCTACACGTTGCCCTCGTTGGTCTGCATGTCCGTCCTGATCCAGCCGCCGCTGGTGCATCAGTCATCGTTAAAGATGATGTGCGTCATCGCTTGGATAGACGTCTTCAATCTGATCGCCAGTTGCTTCTTCGCAGGCGTGTACTCGCTGACCGCTCCCAGCATGCTGCTAGTGGGCGGCGTTTTACTGGCGCTGTGGGTGTCCTACTGCGCCATCAACATCTTCGTGTGCTCTTTGCAGGCAAACGTACCTTCCTCTGTATCCTGCTGGCGTCGCTCGCCGCAGGCCAGATGATGATAGAGCCAGCAGCGCTACCACTACGACTCCTCCATCGGCGGCTGGCGTTTTGAACTGCCCCCGATGGCACGTTAGGTCCCATCGAGTGGATACAGGACAACGCTGTCTAATTGGCATATGAATAGTCATATGAAAACTGAGTAAAGGAGCTGTTCAGTCGCACTGCCAGGGAGAAATTTTGCGTACTTTATTACAAACGACAGCTATTAACAATTTTTTTGCTACGTTTCTCACAAAACAAGTAAGCATTTTGATTTTTGTTGTTTCGAATTTCTGGAAAGAGAATTGCAATTTTTTTAGTAAAACCCTAACCAGACTTTTCGGGTTACGCAACCCGCAAACCCAATCCGAAACGCCCCCAAACCCCGATAACGGTTGATTGTGAGCCGACTACACTCCAGCAATATTCTCTCTGTACGTTTCTGATCCGCGCCCCGTTTTTTGGGTGTTTATTCACTGAAAGTGGTCGCTGAATCGTGGCCATGTTTTGCTGTTCTAACCTACGATTTCTATCTCAGGTCCCACCATGACAGTGTTTGCAATATTCCACTGCAAGCAAACCGCACTTCCCCATCTCCCACAGTTTCATCAGCTTCAGTCGGAAAGCTGAATCTCCAGGAGTACCCTCAGGTCGACTACACTTAGTTTGTCAGCCTTTTGCTTGCTTAGCCATAGGACACACAAGAATACGACATTTCGTGCTCTGATCGGATTTTTCCGTCAAGTCAGGTCATGATCGGTCACGATTTTTATATTCTTGTTTTAGATAGATTTAGATTTTCAGATAAACATTTTAGATTCAATGTGATTGCTACCGACTAATTCGACGTAAGCCTAAGCCTAAGCGTGAAGAGGGCCAACGTGAAGAGGGCCAGCGAGCGGCGAAAGAGGCTGACGGCACACCAGCGTGCTCTTCGCGGGGGCGGCGGACGAGGAACCTGCAGCGTCAAGCTGACGCAACGAAGAGGCTGATGCAATGGCATCAACCTACAGACACAAAGATCAAAGTTACACATTTGCATGCAAAGCGCGATTGATCGGAGCGGACATACTCGCCCGTTCTATAAAATCTTCCCGTCGCACTATTGCAGTGCAAAGGCAATCGGTTCATTTGCTGTTCACACTCAACAGTCACCAACCACCATGGAATCATCCGCAGCTCCACGCTCTGGGCGCTACCGTATCCTCATGGCAGTGCTGATGATGTTTGCGTTGTTTCTCGTTGACTCGATGAAGATGAATCTCGGAATGGCAATGGTTTGTATGGTCAACAGCACGGTCTACGCTGAGCACCCGGCCACGCTCGTTCGTCAGAGCGACGTGTGCGAACGACTGGACGACGTATCTACTGCTGTGGAAGCTGGATATGCGGTCGGTTTAGTCTTGTTTTCAGCTAATCCACTAATTTAGGGTCATCTCTTGTGGTCTCCTCAAATGCAGTCGGTTCTCTTCTCCGCAGTCTTCTACGGTGCTCTGGCCACCTCGTTGCCGTCCGGATATCTCGCCGACTGGTTCAGTCCAAAGTATCTGCTCGCTCTGTCGGTTCTGATCTATGCTGTGACCGCCCTGCTGTCACCGATGCTCGCTGAAATGAGCTATACGGTATTTGCAATCAGTAGAGTTGTTATGGGACTCGGCGAGGTAAGTAATTCTCGAAAAGACTATGGATTTATGTCTAAATTTTTTAGGGCGCAACTTTTCCGACAATCTTCTCTATTGCCTCCAGGTGGTTTCCCGCTGCCGACCGCGGCGCAATGGTCGCCATCTACACTGCGGGAACGCAACTCGCCGGAATATTCAGCGGCATCACCTCCTCCACCCTCTGCCAAGTCGACTTCCTCGGCGGCTGGCCATTGATTTTTTACTTCTACGGCTCGCTCGGCATTGTCTGGCTCGTTGTGTGGTCGTTCCTTGGCTCGAATCAGCCGAGTGAGAATCGTTGGATCTCCGACGCTGAGAAGAAGTACATCGAAAGCGCGTTGCAACATTCTCAGCGCAAATCGACCAACAATCGCTTCCAAGAGGTTCCCTGGCTTGCGATCTTCTCCTCGCTCCCGTTCTGGTCGATCGGATTCGCGTGGTTCGCGAACAACTTTGCTCTAGTCATCAATCAGTCGATCCTGCCCTCCTACTTTCGCGACGTACTTCTTCTCGACCTCAAAAGCAACGGCCTTTTCACGATTCTCCCGTTTGTCGCTCAGCTGATCACAAAGCTATCAAGCGGCTTAATTTCCGACTTCATCAAGAGGAGAGAATTCCTGGGCCACACGGCGACGTGCAAACTGTTCCAGAGCATTGGGAGTTTTGGCACAGCGGTCAGCTTCACCGCTTTGGCGCTTTACGTCGATTGTTCAAATCCTCTCGCTGCGTTGTTCCTCTTGACCCTTCAAGGTTAGTCTATGCGGACTTATAACAAGGACAGACTTCACCCAAGACGAGCGTGGATATCGCCGTAGACTGAGCGTGAGATTCTCACTCCCGGCAAAATTGTTATTATAACTTACAAGTTTAATAGAGGGAATACTTCTTCCGCTTTTAGGTCTGCTCTACACAGCCACGGTATCAGGCTGGGCCACCAGCCTCGTAGCTATCTGCCCTCGTTACAGCGGTGTTGTAACCTCAATCAGCATGCTGTTTGCTCTCCTAGGCTCCGCATCATCTCCCGCGCTTTTCGGATACCTCAGCGAAGCGGTAAGAACGCGGTGATTGTATACGACAAATATGAAATTCAGTTCCCTGGTATGGAGTACAAAGTGTTGTTGCTGGTGTGTGCGGCGATTAATGCGAGCGCCGGAATATTCTTCATGGTTTTTGGGTCAGGTAAGTGACAAAAACACATGCATAGCGAATAAGCTGTTTGCTTTCAGCAAAAATCCAACCCTGGGCGCTACCGAAGAAGTCGACAGCGTCAAATGTAGCCGTTATCGAAAGGGGAAGTGAAAAAACTGAATTTTAGTAAAACATAACAATCTGAATAACAATAAAACAAATCCTAATTGTGTGGGATGCGCTTGTGCAATGGAATTGACGGCTTTTTTGCCGCTTCTTCTAGAATGTCAGCTGTGGTGATGCTGAGGTCGCTATTATCCAACAATTTCTTTGCTTCATCGAGTTATGATGGGCTTAGCAATTGTGGCACGGTGCTTTGCCTAGTTTCCTGGCTTACCAGACTTCGTAGGGCGTTCAGGCTTCGCACAGATAGGCTTTGCTAACCTAATAAGAACGACGTTTAGATGTCTTGTGACATGTTGTTCTCTTCATGTCGTTGTTACCAAAATTGCGCGGTAACGGTCTGCGCGGAAATGTCATGACGCCGCGCTAGATAGAGAAGGTGGCAACCGCATTTCACTGATTTCGCAATTATTTGAGTGGACATAAACTTGAGCTGCTACTACTTTGCGTAGGCTCGAAAGGACCCCCCTAGACCTGGTCTGTGCATAGGAGGTTCCGATGGTTGTTCGATTGTGTGCGAAAGGAGAAATTTGCGACTAGCGTGACCGTAAAATGAGCTTTGCATGAATGAGGGCATATTTGAAGCTCCGCTAGTTGAACACAAAGCACCGCCCTGTTTTCAAAGAGCGCGCGAATTCCCTTTTACAACAAATGATCTGGTCGAGTAGCAACAGAAATTCACCTGCAAACCTATATTACAAAGTTTAATTTACGATCACGCACCTGCACCAACTCCACAAGCATGCATAGTTGCTCGGTGCTACTACTAGTTTCAGTGCTGCCTTCTAAGTGGGCGTTTCCGTTTTCTATTTTTGTTTCTAAACTGTTGTTTTGTCGTTCCGCACTCAAATATCGCACGTTCGGATGTCCACATTGGTGTCTGTGATTCTGTGTCTGAAAATCGTAATCTATTTTACGGGTGAGTGTGGAAAGCGAAGGCAAATTGGCGGCGAATTTCCGTGTCCGCGAGCGTTTCTCATTACAAGAGACACCTGGCCACATTGGGCAGCTCTAAACTGGGGCGTTTCCTCGTCTGGAAAATCAAAAGAAGCGGGAAATTCACTCAAATTCCGCACACAGTTAGATTTTCGGTTACTTTTCTGCTAAAAGCACGATTGAAACAAACGGTCCGTAGCTATTGGGCGCTGCCAGTTGGACGGCAAGCGATGGGCGCCTGACCAAATGCCCTTTTTGTCTGTACGTAACGCTTACCTGGCTGTGCCCTACGAAGCCTGGTAAGCCAAAAAAAACAAAGCTAAAAGAAAGAAGTCAGCCTACGCTGAACATAGCGCGCAGCCTAAGCTTTTTGTGATTTTTGACGATAAAACGCGTTGCGGGACAACTCACCTTATTCAGCCCACCAATGGATGTGACGCTCTGGGCTGAATTATCCTTGGATGAGAGGGGGCGATTTGGTCGCTGATCGAATCAAAAATCATTCGTTTCATTCCCTTCGTTTCGCGTAAAAAATTTCCCATTTGAATCGAAGTCACTCGAGACCAGCTGCATTTCTATTTTTAACCTTTTTCTACGATTCTTCACTTCTACATCAATTTCTCAAAAACGTGCTTCTAATTTTGTTTTGGTTGTCTGCGATCCATCCGGGTTTACAGATCTTCAACATAAAGAGCGTGTACGTGCGAAGAAAAGGCCAAAAGTCAGTTGGATAGCGCAGATGCAAAAGCTAATAATGAACGCGCACCGCATATGTTGCATTCGTGCAAAGTCCAACGCGGAATTGGACATCTGAACTCTGAGTTATGACTGCGTTATTAACAATTCCGTCTGCACGCAGCAGCACAAGTTTCAGAGCTGTAAGCTGCCATTTTGTTCATTTTCGCTGAAATCGACTAATGCCAACATCAGACCACTTCCTAGTGATTTGAGATGAAATGAGAATACCCCTTTATACGCGTTCTAAACATGATGCGCATCAACTACGATACCTTCTTTTTGGCAGGACTTCAAACTGATCATGGTTAATCGAAGCTTGGGTATTGGGCATAAGGTAAAAGCCTATCTAGTTTTTACGTACGTTATTATGGCGCAGCGGATCATGGATTACTTCTAAAAATGTTGTTTACCATCTATGAGAACGCTTCCTCTTTCAGTCGTTTACGAACCTTGGTTCATTAAACCAAAAAATGATTCATGTGAACATGAGTCAATAGGCCATATCATTCACCTGAATAGCTCGGCAATTATATGAGCCTGTCGCTGTTGAGGTGGCTAGCAGGTAGGAAAAGTACGTTCCTGCAGATGCCAATCCGAAATCAATAAATCGAGTGTCTCCAAATTTGTCTTTAAAATTCCGTTTTTGCACCGGCCACTCATACGTTAATCGTTGGTCAATGCCCCGCCCAAGTCCCCGGTTTCTGTGAATTTGATCACAATTTAGGCCTATTTCCTGGTCTGGGGTTGTTTGTTTTTTAGCTGATTTTGGCGGTAACGTGTCAACTTGACGCCGGGAAGGCTTGGCGTTCAGTAAAGTTATTTTAGCGCCTTGTCAAACGCGTCTAAATATCGAGGCTACACAAAATGAAATGAGTCAGCCTAGGCCTAAGGCAGTTACGGTATGGTTAGCCAAGAGCGCAGCTTCAGCGCGTTATGGCCAGGTAATAAGTTAACCGGTACCAATTTCCTGATGCCAGTCAAGCCAATTAACCAGGAGATGCAATTTTGAACCCTAAAGCAATGTTTTTTCACGTTTTAGACAAACTCGTTCAGATCCTTTGTCTGTCCCGTTTTTTACTTTGATTTCCGCATGTTTCGTTGTTTGTTTCCGCGTCAAACACCTCACATTTCTGTTTTACAGCACTGAAACCATGGGGACTACAGTAGCCGCAAAGAGTGGTGCGGAAGCCATGGGGAGCACCGTATTCGTAACGTCAATGTCGTCGATGCTCATCACAAAGAGCACCTTGAAGCGGTTGGAGGTCTACACGCTGCCCTACGTCGACTACTTTGAGTTCTCCGCAGAGTGTGTCGCGGTATTCCCGAACCTCTACTTTCTCTTCCTCCTCTCGCGTCCGTTTGTGCACACCAACCTGAGGATCCTGCTGGTAAGCCAGTGATTATGGATTTGTGAAGGAAGGTGTTAAACACACATTTAGGCCAATTTCTCTTTGGCCCTGATCCTTTTCATCCTGACAAGACTTGTGATGCTACTGAACGGATGGATTCAGTTCGTTTACGGTCGTAGCGAGAACGTCGTTCATATCGTTCACGGAGTGGCCATTTTCACGATCATGAACTCAGCGGTCGTAATTTCCATTGAACGAATCGTGGCTACGGTACATGCGCACAAGTACGAGCAGTCCAGGAGCTATTTTATCACTTTGCCGGCTAGCGCCTTCATGGTAAGTGCGAATAGGTTTTGTGGTGTGATAAACTGAAATCGAACGTCAACGAAAAAGTCCGTTCTTAACGAATAATGCCACTTTGCGACCCATCTCAAGTACGCGTGGAATCTACGGCAATTTGCAGCCTAGAATCATCCATTTCGCAAATGACTTGATTGTCACTTGATTACTCGCCAATCAACTCCAACGACCGCCACTAAAGTTCGCACGTTCGAATCCTCGCGTCGTCTCGTCTGCACCGAATGCAGACTTCGCGCTCCGTTTTCAGCAGGAAATGCCTCTTTGTGACCTAACACGGTCACTCATGCGATCTAGGGCTAATTTAAGGGAAATCTGTTATCGAGAAGATGTTCGCAACGCTTCATTACATCTTTTCGAGCTGATTTCGTGCAAATTCATGCAAAGGCAATCAAGAAACAACAAGTTTAAAAGTGACTGTTTTGATGGGCCTCAATTCCTTTAGCCACAGCTGCCGGAGCCCGACGAACACATTTACTATTGTCCATGTCCGCCCCACTTGTGGTGAGCGATCGTATAATTAACAATTATTCCGCGTTTTTTAGACGAATTCCGAATCGCCGGAAAAGTCGGTAGTTCGGCTTCGTGTTTTGACAAGGCGCGAAAATCGCGAACCACTCGTGGTGGAGCCATATTAATCCGCTCCCTGATCCCAAATTGGCAAGATCTCTTTATTGGAGATGGAGGTGTCATTACACTACTTTCGCGAGTTTAATTTCGCGATTTTCGCGACTTGTCAAAACGCACAAAAATCACAAAAAAGCGCAGCAAAACGACTCTAAACATCAGTAACTTTTGAAATCAATATTTCTCGACCGCCATTGCCTGAATTTTCAACCAAATCAGCTCGAAAAGATGGAATGAAGCCTTGCGAGTTAGGTCGCAGAGTGGCATTTCCTGTTGAAAACTGAAGACGACGCTGTCTCCATGCGGTGCAGCCGAGACGGTGCGAA